>MJUU01065804.1:0-14193 GCA_002080025.1 Modiolus philippinarum
AAATGGTGAACAGTGCATGAAAAACTACAAGTCTTAAGTTAAGGAAATAGCTAAAATTGACCAAGAAAAATTCATAAAAATATAATCAAGACAAAAATGATTAAGATATGATTACCGTTACGCAAAAAATCTAGGTTTATTATTTATTTCTAATAACTGGATTTCCTAATTACCATAGTAAACACTAGCGTTAATCTGCTAACGGCAGTAAGTAACACTTGGCGTTAATAAAATACATGTCATTTTGAAATGCGATATACCGGATGTTTGTGTATTTCCCGCCTGCTGAAGCGTTCTTTGAGATGACAACTGCAATGGCAAAAAGTGTTCTGCTTGGAAAAGTGGTAAGTTTTTAATATTTCTTCTTCTAATTTTTACTTGTTGTCTACAGTTTTAATGTGGCTTTTCAGTGAATTTCAGAAAACGATACTTATCTTTTGACTGAAGTCACCAAGATAAGAAATACACTTTATATTTTGTGTAAATACACAATAAATATATTTGTACTGATTTAACACGGCATGTGTTTAAAAAATAACAGTAGTGTTTTTACTTAAACACATATATTATCAATGTAGGTAAATGTAATATGCAATCATAATTTTTGTAATATATATATATATATCTCTGACGAATCCAAGTGGGAGTCCGGGTTGCCCAACCCCTTATGTGTGGAAAATATATAAATTTCGTGGCAAAATGATTTTCGGGGCAAATGATGAAGATGGCAGTATCTACCGGAACTCCAAATACCCCTAACCCTGCGAATCCCCTTTTGCGATGGTTTTAACCACCAGTGTCTGTATATATAGCTTGCACCCAGTGTATGGTCTGTGGATTATGTAATTACATGTATTGATCTGTATTACATATAACAACTCTGTAAAACACAAATGACAATGTTCTATTTTTCTTTCAGAACACTAGCAAAGTTAAGAAACAGAGTGCAGTATTCTATGATACATTCAATGAATTGATGGATTAGAAGCATATATTTAGGGACATTTTGGAATACATGTTATATTATATCATAGCCAGACCTTTTAGAGACAGCAATTTTATAAGAAGTCTGGAGGGAAAAATTCACACAAGTTGATCCGCTTAAAAAATTAAACAAATGGAGGACAGTTTTAGTGTTGACCATGCAGCTGCCAGAAAAAGATGCAGACATCCTTTTCATATTTTCTGGACAGTGAATTGTCTTTACAAACGTTGATGGAATTAAACGTTCTTGATTGTGGAATATCCTTTTGATAGCATTACATTATTATATATTTGACATCCACCAGTATTCGCAAGTACTTTGACTTTGTTTGTGATATTTTCAACCAAACTGTCCAAACTGGATAAAATTTTTATACTAGCTTATTGATGAGAAAAAGTGTTAGTTGTTATTATGGTATACAGTTACCGTATTAAAGCATGAAAATTAGTTGTTATTATATTCTTCACAATAGTGATTGGAATTTGAAATATAGTGATATGAGTGTTATTCTTGTTGTTTATTTGTGGTTTATGCAATATCTGGATTTCTACTTGTAAATTTCCAGGAAACTGAAAAATATATGAATATGCCTCTTTGTAAGAATGATACCGATTAAGTCTTTGTTTAATTTATTTAGAACTTTTTGTGTGTTTACACATTTCGACAATGTATGTATCTTCAGTGCAAAAACATTTTTGGTAGACTAAAAAATTTGACAGTTGTGTATCAGTTTGATGAGATCTTGGGGCTTGTATACAGGATGAGTGACCAGCAATTTGTTGACATCTTGGAGCTTGTATACAGGATGAGTGAAAAGCAATTTGTTGACATCTTTGAGCTTGTATACAGGATGAGTTACCAGCAATTCGCTGAGATCTTTGAGCTTGTATTCAGGATGAGTTACCAGCAATTTGTTGACATCTTGGAGCTTGTATACAAGATGAGTGACTAGCAATGTGCTGAGATCTTGGAGCTTGTATACAGGATGAGTGACCAGCAATTTGCTGAGATCTTTGGGCTTGTATACAGGATGAATGACCAGCAATTTGTTGACATCTTGGATCTTGTATGCAAGATGAGTGATCGGCATTGTTTGAGTTCTTGGTTTTTGTGTATAGGATAAGTGATCAGCACTTTGAGATCTTTTGTATTGTATACAGGATGTGTAATCAGCACTTAGTTCATTAATTTTTGTCTTTTAATTAAGCCGATAAAACAATATTCGAAGCAACTGCTACTTATTCCATTACTATTTAACACGTGAGCTGTTAAACGTTTAACACTTAACCTATTTTAAACATGTTTAAGTGTTAATTAAGTGTTTCCAGGAGTTTTAACATGTTACATGTTAATAATTTTAACACTTCAACGTGTTAATTTGATATACACTAGTGTTAATATTTTAACACTTTAACATGTTTATCGGTTATACACTGGTGTTTATGTTTAAACACATTAACATGTATATTAAGTGTTTCCAGGAAGATGTTAATAATAGTGTTAAATCATTAACAGTACTTTTTACAGTGTAGTGTATAAAGTGTTTTTATTTAGTGATATGTTTCTTGTGTTGTGTTTTTTGTGAACTTCATAATTCTTTGGCTTATATTGGATTAACTGACCAGGATACTCAGACATTTGATTTTTCCGTTTCACATTTATTGTAAATGCGCAATACAATTATGTGATAATCTTTGGATTTAGCCGCAGACAGGACGCCACAATCCCCTGTCACATCTCTGGACTTTACCGTTTTTCGCAAACGCTATATATCTTGCGAATATCACGAACTGGACTATTCATTTATATTTGGATTTTACTTTGGACAATAAATTTCATTCACAACATTATTTATACATTCATTCAGGATCATTTTGAATAAAGACTTTCAATTTTAATCTTATCGCGTACTATAAATAAATTCACTGTTTGCATAAAAAGCTATGTAGATACCTAAAAGTTGATTAAAACGAAGGTTGTAAATTTGAATTATATTAAGTTATCTCTGTAATTAAGAACCCGAAAGCTTTACTTTCGGGAATTGGCGACTGGGGTGTGCCGATTATATCTTTGATTAGCACAGTTCTTGTGGTCAATTGTCCATTAAATTCCTTTCTCGACTAATCCGTTGGTTATAAATCAAGCCCGCATAATAAATTATCAAGACCAGTCCTTTCGGTCATTTGTTGCGTCTGACAGGAATAGCTGGGTTATATGATTTACAGACAAAACACGCATATTTATATTGCCTTTGTTAATTCTGTATATTTAATAGCATTGTTTTGATGGGAACATCTAAGTCTGTTGATGATCTTTATTGAAGGTTTTGACTTTATAGTATCTGAGAGTGGTAGTCAGAGGTAGTGACTTTTGTTATTGTAGAGTCTATCTTGGTGCCGGGTTGTGAAGGTAACTTCCGGTAGCCCCTTCTTGGTAGCCCTTCTGTTCCTGGGTTGCGGGCGACGCGACAACTGGTGGCAGCGGTGGGATGCAATTGTGTAAGATGCTTAATTATACAAGAGAAAGGATAATTCTATTGCGTAAGAAAAAAAATTCTAAATGATGAAAGAGATAGGATATAATCAAAACGTGATGTAAGATAAAAGTGAAGTATATTATTTTTGTCCCATTTAATAATTTCTGAAGCATAGATTTTTATGAACGTGACAATTGTTGACAACATAAGTGGGATTTTTTTTTTTTTTGATAATATATTTTTTAGTATTTTTCTAATAGTCAACTGATAAATATTTTTGTTGTATCTACATAGCTTCGCGAGTTTAAGAATTAAGTAGGGATAGGAGATCTTGTGTTCAATATTGAGGATTCACGTGAAATTCAATTTGGACGTAATGATGACAAATCATATGATGATACAGAAACCACTGTGTTGTATAAAGGAAACAGGATAGTGTAGATCAAGAGAGAGTTCCAGAGAATGAATATTGTACTCCGATAAAGAATTGCAGAGGGAAAGTAATAGTGACATAAAGTTTCGGAAGAAACTGTAAGTGATATTGAAATTTTGTAAGGGATATGATGGATGATTTGGCATAGTGAGGAGGAATGTTATAGAGATTACAGTTAAGGCATGTTATTTTGTGAAAAGTGTTGAAGAGTTACTAGTGATGTATCTTAACTTTATTATGAACCTTTTATCAAGGCAAAGAGTCCTATAAATGACAAGTTTAAGGTTTCGAATGTTTTGGTGGAAGTGATAAAGAACCAGTGCGAGTCACTCTTCTGGGAAAAGGAAACTGGAAGTTACGTTCTTTAAGTACACCTGCTGAGAGAATATAGGAACTTCAGTTGCTCAAAAGTACGAGTGCTAGAAGCGTTTCCTTCTCTCCATTTATATTTGCAGAGATTGATCCTCCTGAGACCCTCATTTAGTGAGATTATTTTAAGTCACATGACTAAGTTTGTAATTGACGGAATGAAGCTAGTATATGGAGCCACACTACTATATCTTTAAGAGTGATGATTGAGATGAAAAGTCTACACCATTTGAAATTATGTTAGAGATCAACAAGTGGGATTATGTAACCAAATCCTTTTATCTTGCTGTAAGTTTAAAGCAAGCTAGAGCTGTTTGATGATGAGAGAAACAACGAAAATTCGTATTTGAAAAATCGAGTTGCAGATGTGTGTATTATCAGAAATAATAGTGGTTATTCTTGAAAATCATGTGTGTGTAAAGAAAAACAAGAGGTAACTTGTTAGCAATGTTTATTCAAATGTGTTGCTCTATTCGAATATTTTCACACAAGGGCATGAAATAACAGTGAGAGTTGTAAAGAGAATTTCTAGTTGAGATGAGAAACATGTAGAGTTTGAAGAATAATGATTGCTGTTTTAGAAAATGTCAATTGTTGGATATTTAAGTACACTTTAGTTCCAGTATACAAAGTGCTAACTGGTCATTTGTTTGCTACTGTTTGATTGCATTATTTCAAAACCAGATGTTTTTAAAGAAAACCATAGTTCCATTAAGTAATTTTTTTAGAAACTGTGCGCACTTTAAATAAAATCATATTGATAATGTAAAAAAAATCCTAGCTACGTTACAAGTTGAGATGGAATCTTGCAACTAAACACGAAGGATAAAGTACCTTGAAACGAAAGTATAACATGACAATTGGTGGGAACATTGATTGTGAAATAAACATTTTGTTCCTTATCTTGCGATATTTTAACTTACTTTTATTTTGCACTCTTTGGAGACCAATGCCAAACTAAGGTGGGGGCAATGTTACGAACCTGGACCCCAGGTCTGAACAAAATGCAGAAAGCTTAAAAGTTATGGCAAAAATTAGGAAGGTTGTGTTTTGAGTTATAATATTTTATTCATAGTTTTACGTACTTAAACTTAATTGATGTGAAGAGGTGAAGAAACTAAATGTGCTGTGAAATGGTTACTGTAATGATCGCCCAGGTGGTGTAAGATGGACAAATACTAGCCTAAATAAATAGCCATTAATTTGTTTCAAAGACTTGAGGAAATAATATCATCAAGAAGTGACGGCTAATCTGTTTAATTGATGTTAGAGAAGATAAGGTTGTAAATCCACTGCAATGGTCAGTAGCAGTGATATAATCAGTTGGTTATAAATCAAGCCCGCATAATAAATTATCAAGACCAGTCCTTTCGGTCATTTGTTGCGTCTGACAGGAATAGCTGGGTTATATAATTTACAGACAAAACACGCATATTTATATTGCCTTTGCTAATTCTTTTTATTTAATAGCATTGTTTTGATGGGAACATCTAAGTCTGTTGATGATCTATATTGAAGGTTTTGACTTTATAGTATCTGAGAGTGGTAGTCAGAGGTAGTGACTTTTTTATTGTAGAGTCTATCTTGGTGCCGGGTTGTGAAGGTAACATCCGGTAGCCCCTTCTTGGTAGCCCTTCTGTTCCTGGGTTGCGGGCGACGCGACATTTAAATCTTAAAAAAATTCAAGAGTTGTACTTTGATTTGTTTTGTCTTAATTAAGCTAATTTAATGTACACTGCTGTACGTAATCCAAGTCCTTTTAACTTCTGTTTCAGACTTATTTGTTTTTGTTTTTAGTGCTGTAATACTTAAATATAGCGGATAATTTTTGAGTTCAAGGATAATGGCATCCCAATTAGTCAACATTGGCGGAACCAATCCTTGAACCCTCAGCCTTCTCCGGGAAAGAAATTTAATTTCGTGCAAAATTGACACAAAAATGACAAAAAATGGCCTGTAGGAGGGAGGGGCTCAAGATATGGTTGTCCTTACAGTAATTATTTTTCGTCCAGTGGCCTTGCCAGTTTGTAGCTTGAGAGAAACCATGCTACATACCTTCCATACAGCCCATCTGTCAAGTTTGGTTCAGCGGGTTTTGGTCTCAAAGGGTAAAATCTGCAGTGACAGCCAGGTTTGTGTTGGGAGAAAAATCAGTAAATTGTGACAGACCTTGCATACTTCATCTTATCACAGAAAACTTCAGTAGTTTCTGAGACGATGATTGATATGTCTCATGACAATTTCAAAATGCTTTCTAAAATTAAAACGAAAAGGGGGAAAGTCAAAATTGTTGTTTTCTTTAAAAGCATGTTCAATATAGCAGAAGACAAAAGCGTAATATCTTTCTCATTTACATGTATGTTCAGATTAAGAGATACACACGGAGGAATGAATTGGCGGAAACATTTTGCTTAAACAGACTCGCAAGATGAAGAACAACAATAAATAACTAAATACCGAAGTTATTGCGTTGTTCCATTGCTTGTTTTACCATGCATTTGTAGAGACATTTACTCTATACACCTTCATTGATGAACGCAAATAGCTGAAATTTCCTTAATATTCACTTTTACTGTGTTTTTCACATACTGTGTAGTTATATAGTCGTTAAACAGCATACAAAGTAACCGTAAGAAAGACTTACAGTCTGTGATAAAAGTTACTTTAAACAGCTTACATAATTCATTGTTTTCAAACTTCGATTTTCTTGACAATGCAGCTACAAATGCTGTTGAAACATGGCATGAAAGTAAGAATTATATTTTATAGTTGCCCCAAGAAGAGTGAGCAATGTAAGTTTAGCTTTTCATGTAAAACGGAGAAAAAAAATATATTTTGTAACGCAATGTTCTGGCAATGATTACAAGAAATCAACTCTCGCGAGACAACTTATTCACAACTACGGATATAAACACACTTGCCAGTCAACTAGATAAATGATAAACCCCTTTTTGTACAAGGAATATTCTCTTCCAACAATAAAACATGAAAAACGTATCTGACATATTCTGTTGTAGTGGATTTTCCGCGAAAAACGTTCTACGGCCTACAGATAGAACCATAAGACAGATATTTCAGGCGCACAGTTTCCTATACTGTGAAGTTACGGGATTTCGATGAATGCTATTTTTACTTATATAATCTGTTCATAAAACAGACAGGGATATTTGGCCTATGTGTGTGCATGTAATCATACTATCGAAATATTCGAGCACGCCATTTCTAAATGCGTCACAATGGTACGTGTGTCTGAGATGTAAAATAATTGTCTGTTATCTAGTTCACTTCAAACAAACCTAGTTACACCTGAGTACTATTCACTTACTCTCAACTTATGTTGTCAGGATGACTGTTAACAAAGGAAAAATTATCTTCTTGGTGTTGATTTATGAAACAAAAATAAAAAAAAAAAACTTTTAACTTTTGATAAATATTTTATTGGGAATAATTGAATGTTACAAGTACAATAAAACGAAATAAAGGTCTTTTTATTAATTATTATCACATATTTGATAGAGATATGTAACTTTTTGCAGGTCAAATAATAGCTGAAAGTCAGATCAGGCGAATATCGATATAAAGGTCCATATTGTGCCCTCAAAATTCACTTCCGGTAATCTGTCAATCAAATTGAAAATTAGTCTTTCGGGTTTTATACAGTGGTGAATTAAACTGAATTTATCCTGCTATGAAAGATTTCATTATTCTTATGTACGATGTTTGCGTTTCACGCTCCAAACGTTCGCGTGACGTCACGTAATTTTTAATGCCATTTCGCGGGCTTTTCCTGATTTTCGCATTTCACTGAAGACAATATCGTGTAGATTTTCTTTAATGGATATATCTGTATTTTATTTCAGATTTGTGGATGTTATTGTTCAGTTAAGGTCTATTCGTTTTATTTTTTTTAGCTCTGGTCACGTCACAGGGTAAACTCAATATGCAAATAAAGCGAATAAAGAATACGGAAGCATATACGGAGAGACAAAAATTCTTAAATCAAAAAATAAAAAGATAACTCGGCAGTTGCCGGACAAACTATGACAAATCAAATCGACAAAACAAAAAAAGAACCCCACAAAAAATACTAGTAGATTGAACCCCTATAAATACTGGAGGACTTCAGAAACGGGTCGTATATAAACTTTCACATTCAATCTGTACGATACAATGGTTTCCCATGTCTACAGCTGTTTTCCTGTGGGAAATATTTTCTCATTTATACAACATTATTGTTAGTATGATTATCAAAAATGGTATTACATGATCAACTGCAGAGTTACGGCCTTCTCTTTCAAAATGTTGTTGTTATCCGTGATATTAGAATTTGTTAAATGCTAAAAGTACTGTTATTGTTTTACATCCTATTTTGATTTGCATTTCTTTCTTCATTATCAGATTCAAAATATGTGATAAATAAATCATTACATGTCATTTTCCATACCGTCCCTGGTATGGAAAATGTCATGTAATAATCTATAATTATACCCTAATGTGAATTGTTGGTTTGAACGACTTTAAAATTTTCGTATAGCTTACAGAAAATTGTCTTTTTTATATTTAATTTATTATATAAAAATATAAAATAAATTACCTATTGTAGGTAATCGAGAATACTTTGAATCATACCAATTATAGAGACTCAATACCTTTAAGCAAATAACAACCTGTCCTTTCTATGTCGTTCGACCGAGTGCATAACTGGGTAACTGCTGATTCCTTCAATATCGGATACAGTCTTTCTGCTAGTCGAATATTGTTGTAGGAGTTATGAAAATTGACAAAATATCCCTGTTAGCGTTCTAGCAAATTTATTTCTCATTAGATTGTGTTTAATATTTAAACAGTAGCTTGAGCTCAATGATGGCTAAAGCGAGTTCGAAATCGAGTCCTGGTCGAATATTTGTGTAGAAGTTAGACCCCTTTTAATTTAGAAAATTGCCAAAATATCCTTGTAAGCGCTCTAGCAAATTTATTTCTCACTGGATTTGGATTATACAGTTGCTCTAGTTCCAGGATGCCTTAGGAGAGTTCGAAGATGAGTCCTTGTCGAATTGTTTGTAGGATTAATACTCACTTATATAACTATGTCCTCGGAAGCGCTCTTTGCAAATTTATTTTTGTTCGTATATTAATATTTGCGCATTTGCTTAAGCTAAATGGATTTTGGATTATTTATGAAAGAGTTATAACCCTTTTAAACTCTGAAAATTACCACAAATATGTGGGGTTTCAAATTTCTTTGAGTGGTGGAGATATATGGTACGTGTAGCTATTGTGAAAGGCATTAAGCATGATGCAGGCTCGGTCCACTGAGCCTCTAGTTTTGGCTAACTAACTCAAGGACCTGAAACCTATGAAGGACTTTACATGAATTAATATGGATGAATTATTTGATGCAAAATATTATGGCACCTCATCCAAGATTTCCGCCGGTGGAAAATACATTTTAACACTTTGTTCCTTATAGAAACATTTTCAACGTTGGACCTTTATGGGGAAAAAACATTTAAGATGCCATGGGTGAAGCAAATCATGCTTACCCTTCCGGAGCATCTCATGATATCTCAGTTCTTGCAGGGGATCACACTGCTAGTGCTTTAGTTTTTGTGGCGTTCGTGTTCATTTTTGTTTATTTGATCTGTGTTTGTCATGCTGTCTCAGTTCGTGTTAAATATAAATTGCCGTTATTTTTGATTTTTGATTTTGGAATTCCCCTTTTCATCATGTTTGTTTCGTCGTTGGCTTGCCGATGTATATTTTAGGACCTTTTTTCTGAAACGACTTGGCAAATTGATGGTCATAATCATGGTCCATGAGTGGTTCGCTGTTTAGAATGAGTGAAGCACTTTGCGCCTCGTCCAATATTTCCCCAAGCTGGGAGCATTGTTTAACATTGCAGCCTATTGGAACAACTTAAAAAGATATTCTCCTCTGAACCAACACAGGCGATTAGAACAAACTTTTGTTACATTAATAGTCAGTCCCCTATAAAATATGTCCAGCAGCTTTACAGCTCATCTAAGATGACCACCAGCGTGGAAATATTTCAACATTTGACACTATGGGAAGACACTAGATTTTCTTTGAAACTAATTGGCCAATTGATACCAACTTAATTTTGGTTGCAATAATCTTTTGGTGGTCCCCTTAATAACGTGTCCGTTAGTTTCACTCTTCGTCCAAGATGGCCGCCATTGGATACATAGTTTTACATTGGCCACTGTGAGGACACTTACAAAGATCTACTCTGAAACTACAAGGCCAATTGGTACAAAACTTAGTCATGATAGCTGTTGGATGGTTTCCTTTAAAATGGTGTCTGGTAAGTTCACACTTTTTCCCAAGATAGCCGCAAGCCAGGTCCCTAGATTAACATTGGATCCTATGGGAAAATACATTCAACGAGTCTCTACTCTGACAGTACTAACAAATTATAACCAAACTTGGACACAATGGTTCTTGGATGGACCCATTTAGAATTTGTGTCAGACTGGCCCTGTTCCTTTCATAAATGTCAGCTAATAAGAACAGTAAATGCTTAACCACTAGGTACCAAGTTCGCGATGCAGTCTTTTGAGGGCCTCTTGTTTTCGTCTTGTTTAAAAAATTGTGTTCTTGTGAGAGTGTTTCAAATATTTAATTGAATAACTAAATACCGAAGTTACTGTTAATTTAAATTCTGCATATGCGCATTTTGACAACTTATGTCTCTTCAGTGCAGATAAAATCTAAACGTTTGGAAGACCATAAACTCAAAGATGTTTAAAAACTGATAGAGAACAAATAACCAAAATGATCTAAATGTAAAGCCAAAATCAGCTAAGGACAGAGCTTTGCACGAGGGAGATACTCCTTAGTTTTCAAAAAAATTTACAAAAATTTAGATATTGTAAGGTTCCAAATAGAATCGGCTTTCGGGTCAGCACCAAAGTACTGACTACTGGGCTGGTGAATACCCTCGGGGACTAATAGTCCACCAGCAGTGGCATCGACCCAGTGATAACAAAAGATGAAATATAAATTTTTTTTAAAAGGTCATTTCTATTCAAAGGCTAGGGGAAGTGTTTCAATAAGTATAGTTCAACCCAGTCTTGCTAAGTTCGGGTCATTTGGATATGGCTTTTGTGGAAGTATTCTGTACGCTGAAATAGCCGTAGGCAAAAATGATGAGTCTTTTTTGTTTGTATACGACTGTCTGTCCGAAAGTTTCCAATAACTCAGGAAAGAAATAATTGTCTTCAAATTTTGTATGTTTTGTACCTCAAAACTCGAGTTCGATTCTACGTTACATGTATGATGTTTATCTCGTAAAAGCAGTTTAGTTTTGGCTCGAACAGTTCGTACTTTCACTTCAGTTGTTGACAATGCCGCCATTTTTGGGACTATTTTTTTTCGCGAATTAATTATGTAAATTACACTATAAATAGGTAAAACTATAGTCCGTTTATTCAAAAAATATTGATTTCTTCGATCAGCTGATCAGGGAAACACATTCACCGTTCACAGTCCTATATTCTTGACGTTATTTTAATATCGAGATACCAGTGTTTATATTTAATTGAACTCTACCATATCATTTTTACTTGTAGTAATTTACTTAACTTAATAATTATCTTGAAATTACAAGAGTTGGATTTTTATTACTATTAGTTAAGTCTTGTAATACAGAAAAAACAAGATCAGCAGCTCATACAAGGAACACAATCATAAAACTGGTGGCAGCGAATTATAAGAACCGACAGCATTGAGACATTTTATTTGTGATATTTTTAAGAGAAATAATACATTTTCCCCTTTGTCCTTAAAAAAAAAAACACGCACACACACACACATTCAACAGAGAGAGAGGATCAAAGGCACAGAATAGTTGGTGAGAGTAGTTAAAAAGTTAAAATTTAGTGACATTCCTGTTCTTATTCAACAAGGATAAATTTTAATCTAAGTTGAAGTTGAACACTATATTTTATCCCATAAAAATAAATTGCAATCTTCTTGTAAAATGAAACCCTTTTCAAATTGAGAATTTTTGTGAGGCATAACCATAAGGATAAATTTTAATCCGAGTGGTAATGACTTGTAATGTGTGAAACCCACAGGGAAAAGTACTTATAAACAGAAACTTTTTGAATTTTGTGCAGTCTGTTAAAAGTCAACTTCACAAGGATAAATTCTAATCTCAGTGGAAATGACTTACTGTGGAAGTACTTTTATTCGTTGACACCAATTTTCGTGGTTTTGATATATATCACTATTTCGTGGGCACTTAAATTCGTGGTTTCCAATTTTATGCATTAAACTCTATGCAAAAGGAACATTTCGTTGGGAACTTAATTTCGTGGTTGCAGCGAACCACGAAATCCACGACAATTGGAACCCCACGAACAAAAGTACTTTCACAGTATTTGTAAATCTCATAAACTTTATTCCATAAAAATAAATTTTACTATTCAAGTGGAAATCCCTTGTATTATTATTATATGTGAAAATTCTACAAGGATAAATTTTAATCCAAGTAGAATAACTGAACCCAATATTAAGTGTAAAGAGCTATTCCAGTAGAAACTCCTTATATCATAACAATTTGAGTAGTCTACAAGGATAAATTTTAATCCAAGTAGAAAAATACTTTTCCTTGAAACTGAAATATATACTGTATATCAATTCAATATAACTGAATTGAAAATTATTAGAAATAATATTCCAATTATAGTTTGAAATTTAATTCAACAAGTTAGGATAAATTATAATCTAAGTTGAAATAACCATTATTTTGCTAGTACCGAAGAACGAAGCAACTTATTATTTGCAAATTGTTCACAAGCATAAACTCAAATCAGAAACAATTCAAATTTTTATACTCAATAAGGATAAATCATAATCCAAGTTGAGATAATTATAATTTTTGCTGTTCAAATATAAGAGACCGAGCATCTTTTGATTGCGCGTTCACTGTGTACCAGAATATACATGAATTCTATCCGAATAAAAATAATTTACAATCAACAAGGATAAACTATAATCCAAGTTGAAAACAAAATTTGTACTGTTTAGATATCAACTTCAACAAGGATAAATATTAATCTAAGTTGAATATAATCTGAAACTCCCAGAGCTATTTATAATATTTGGCTAAAATTGAATACCATGTATAATCTAAGAAACAAACCTACTGGTACTTTGTCATTAGGATGGGGTATAAACAAAACTCCCACCACATTGTCTAGTTCATACAGAGCATATGAAAACAGTTCTGCTGGGGACACCATACAAACTAGGGAGAACCTTGATCAACCCTTTTCCCAGAGTAAGAATACACTTGAAGGTGACACAAATGCCAGCATGTCAGGAAATATTGAAAACCCAAGTACCCCCCTTACAAGCATCAGAAAGGAGATGGCCAGTGGAGCTCCAATGAGTTGCCGTAGCGATAGCGCCTTATTAGATAGACATAACCCCAGAACAGTAGATAATGATGACAATAAAGATGCCAACAGGGAGGACATGATGAACATGAGAGCAGAACTTCAGAGGTGTTACCAAGTAATTGATAATCTTCAAAAACAGCAAGAAGACAGTCACAAAGAAACAAGATCTAGAGGGATAAGTCAATCGAGTGTGTCCAGCAATGCAAGATTTATTACAGATCCCTGTACAAATTATGAACAACAACCCAATGGACAAAATAGTCCATATAAAGAGCAAAGATTTCAATATTACCACCGTCGACAGCCAAATAATGATTTTCAGTTCCCACACAGAAATGAACAACCAGTAATTCCAGATACATATAATCAAGACAGTATGGGTAGATTGCAAGCATCACAGACCAGGCACAACTATGTCAGACCTGCATTCTCACATGACAACCAGAGATATATAGACCACCCAAATGAAAATTATTGCAGCCAGCCATTACAAAACAATGCC
>MJUU01065809.1:0-33679 GCA_002080025.1 Modiolus philippinarum
TGTCAAAAAATTATAATTATATTGATTTTTCTGCTACATGTATGTAGAAGTTTTTCCAAAAGTCAAATTCCAGAACGTTTTGAATATTAGAATGGCTGTTTAAAGAGGTAAAATGGGGTAAAAATGGTGTCCCCTAAACTTTTCTTTAAAAATCTTCTCCTCTGAAACCAATGGCCCAATGCAATCCAAACTTGGCCTGGGTCATCACCATGGTATGTATTTTATAAAATTTGTTCAGTTAGTCCGAGGACCAAACAACACGGCGGCTGTTACTAAAAATAGAACATGGGGTAAATTGCTGTTTTTGGCAAATAACTCCAAAACCGTTGCAGATATCGAAAATTGACATAGGTAAAATTGTTCAGTATGCCGAGATCTATCTGCTCTGCAATTTTGAAGAAAATCGGAAAACCCGTCTGAGAGTTGTAGCCCTTTTCCATAAATTTTTCAAAATTTTTGCATTTTTTATTCTTTATTTCAAAAACTGTAACAGAAGGGGGGTAGTCTAAATTGGTAAAATGTTTATCATATCAAGATCGACATACTCTGAAATTTGAAGAAAATCCAAAGGCCTGTGTATTTTTAAGGGACCTTTTTTCACCATTTTTTATCCAATGCCATATGATTTATTGGTTATTTCCCTTTAAATTCTGTGTTCAAATCTTCTTTGGTTAACTTTTCTCTTTTATGCTTTAGAGAAATTCCCTGCTATCATTTCATTAAAAAAAATTATTTCTTCCATAATCATGTGAAAAAACAGTGTTTTTGTGCAAATTTCTACAATTTTTTTGCAAAAACACTTTCTTAATCTTTACCTTATTTCATGTCATATTGGTTTTTCTATATAAATGTATTGTGTCTTACAGAGATCAATATAAACTTTGCTGACATGAATGTCTAAGCAATTTCTCAGCTTCATAGACTGTATATTATTTTTAGTAAATAAAGCCTCTTGTGAGCAGTTGATGAAATTAACCTTGAGAACCACTGAATGGATTTGATCAGAACTTGGCATTAATGATGCTTATGAGGTGCTGACTAAGTATTGTGACTTTGGTGCCTATAATTATGTCATCCAACATGGCCATTTGCGGGGAACTTAATTTATTACTCGACTATATGGAAAAAACATACGAAGAATTTTTTATCTGAAACAATTTGGCTAGCTAGAATAAAACTTAATCACAATGTATCTTAGATGGTCCCCATCAAAACAGATGTTCTTTAAGTATGCACCTTATGCAAATTGGCTACCAATGGGAAACATTGTTTAATGTTGGCGTACATTCAAAGATCTTCTTCTTTAGAACATTTGGCCAATTGGAAAGAAACTTTGGCACAACACTTAATTTTCTTTAAAATTGTGTTCTGCAGATCCATCCCTTATCCAAGATGGCATGCAATAGGGAAAATAGTTAATTAAAGTTGGGTCATATAACATACTGTAAAAGGGGAAGTTTTTGCAAGGAGTTTATTTTCGCTTATTTCACGATTGGCACATATACCCGAAAATTTCCCCACGTAAATTTGTTTTTTTTCCAAACGTAATGAATGGTATGTGAGAATCGCGAAAATAAAACCTCGCAAATAGGTTTTGGAATTAAAATCATGAAATTTAAACCACACGAAAATATCCCCTTTTACAATAAATGTCTATTTACATAGTTTGAAAATGAGACCCTTTAACATATAAGTTTATTTGAAGTTTTATATTGGCCATGGTCCAGGTGAGCGATACAGGCTCTTGAGAGCCTCTTGCTGATATGCTAATTAAAATTAACTCCACTTTAACCATATATAACTACATGTAACTCGTGCAGTGAGATAACTGACTGATGTTCATCATTAATTGTAATGATAAAAATGAATGATTACAGGATACCCTCTGGAAAACCATCATGAAATTGATTGGCAATTTGCTATCATTGGAAAAAAACCCCACAAATAAAGATATTTGGCAGGGTATGATATTAATTGTATCATGAATATCCGTGAAAACTTCAATACATGCACAATCAAGGTGCCCTTTAATGTAACAATATCTGCTAAATTTGTGTTATTCTCTAGGTGAGGGAAATGGAGAGGCATTTAAAACATGCCAGAAAACTACATGAAGATAAACATAAAGAAAACCTAGATTTTGAGAAGACGCTATATGAACATCAGACTATGTTACAACAAAGTACATGTCGTATCACTGAATTAGAGGACAATAATGCTGAATTACAACAACAGGTAAAGTTATAGGTCAAACCATGATAAAATATAGAACGTTTTGTCTGGTACAGACTATTTCATGGCCAGTTTCAAGTGAACTTGTTTTGTGGAGCTTGATATGATGTTTCTTTGATGAAGTACACGTACATGTAAAAACAGGTATAAATGTGATAGGTAACAGTTGTGATTTTTATACTCTGATCTGTAGGGGTATACTGTTTAACCATTGCCAGTGGCAATTCCAGACTTTCTGCAAAAGGGGACTGACTCATAATATCTCAATAAAAAGGGGGGATGGCAAGAACCCATATTTTGGAAAAAAAACTAGGGATTTTAAATATTTTACAACTTGGGGTGGGGGTCCAGGCACCCTTTGATCCACCACTGATTATCCATTTGTCCATCTGGAATCCTTTGTCAAAGATTTCACAAAGAAAACCTAGATTGATGGAATTGGTAAGCTGGTGGTGAAGTGGTTAGGTTGTCTTATTGTAAAAGCAACGGTCTGTGGTTGGATACCTTGTCACATGAAATTTCATTAACCCAATTTTCAGCTCTCTCTTGAGACCATTTGCAAGAAATAACAGCTAGTCCCTCTGAAGGGACAAAATATGGTTGACCCTTATTAGCAAGAGAAACACCAAGGAAGTTAAAGAACCTGTTGTGGAGTGCAATAATATATTTAGATAATAGTGTTGCACACAGCTCTATAAAATATATGAATGATAATGTGTTGGTAAGGTGAGTTTCAAAGGTAGAATATGTGATTCCGAATGTCAACAGTGATGAAAATCATCTTTTTAAACCTGTTAACATCGGAAAATTCAGCAAGGTCTTCGGCTGGATTTGAACCCCTGCTTTGTTGTCATCTATGGCAACACCGGCTGCACTATGTCCAGCGCCCTAGACCACTCGGCCACCTAGGCTATATAACATATAGCTTTCGGTAACCAGGAAATCTAGGGTTGTAACATAGTACACGATGAACATTAGGTGGGTAGGAAATAGATAGAAGAAGGATAAGGTTGCAACAATGTTGGCATTCGGAATCATATATTCTACCTTTGCAGCTCACCTTACCAATTAATTAACACATTTTACAGAGCTGTGTGCAACACTTTTATCTAAATGTATATACCTTATGTATCTTACCTGTTGCAACCTTATCCTTCTTCTATCTATTTCCTACCCACCTAATGTTCATCGTGTACTATGTTACAACTCTAGATTTCCTGCGAGGAGGAATGACCCGGTTACCGAAAGCTATATTTTATATAGCCTAGGTTGCCGAGTGGTCTAGGGTGCTGGACATAGTGCAGGCGGTGTTGCCATACATGTAGATGACAACAAAGCAGGGGTCCAAATCCAGCCGAAGACTGGATTTTCTGATGTTAACAGGTTTAAAAAGATGATTTTCATCACTGTTGGCATTCGGAATCATATATTCTACCTTTGCAGCTCACCTTGCCAACACATTATCATTAATAATATATTTACATGTATATTAATTTCACAGCTTGAGTATGTACATGTAGTGATGAATTGATATTTTGTCTGAAGTTCAATTGTTGTGAGTTGTACAATGCTTCCACTTGTCATGTCTGTTTCTTTCATCTACTTCCTGTTCGAGTTGCTGTTTATAAGGTGTATTTACTAAGTTATACCCATGATTTGTATCTTAACATTGATGCATTGATACAGTCTATGTTAAGATTGTATAATTGTAAACAATCCTTGTTGTAATAGGTTTAGGAGGCTACAGGTTACTCTATTCCTGATGATAATGTTTAATACAGATAGAGTGCAAATACTAATAACTCACATGGTTCAGGAGTAAACAACTCTGGTACACCTCTATCTTTACAATATACCTGCATAATTATACCCCCACAAACAAAGTTTGGGGTATATAGGAATCACCCTGTCCGTCCATCCGCCTGTCAATGTACCTTGTCAGCGCGTGTACTCCTAAACGGCTTCTTGGATTTTAATTAAATGTTACACAGTTGTAGTACACCACCTGAAGATATGCATGAAGTAATATGGTTGCTGCCCGAAATTTTTAAGTGGAGATAATACGTCTTTGAATATTTTCTGGAAAAGAGGGAGGGAATGAACCTTGTCATCACATGTTCTCCTGAACGGTTACTTGGATTTTGATGAAATGTTACACAGTTGTAGTACACCACCTAAAGATGTGCATGAAGTAATATGGTTGCTGCCTGAAATTTTGAAGGGGAGATAATTCATCTTTGAATATTTTCTGGAAAAGGGGGAGGGGACGAACCTTGTCAGCACATGTTCTCCTAAACGGCTTCTTGGATTTTGATGAAATGTTACACAGTTGTTGTACTTCACAAGAAGATGTGCATGAATTAATATGGTTGCTGCCGGAAATTTTGAAGGGGAGATAATTTGTCTTTGAATATTTTCTGGAAAAGGGGGAGGGGACGAACCTTGTCAGCTCATGTTCTCCTAAACGGCTGCTTGGATTTTGATGAAATGTTACACAGTTGTAGAACACCACCTGAAGATGTGCATGAAGTTCATTGGCTGCTGGTCGAAATTTTGAAGGGGAGATAATTCATCTTTGTATATTTTCTGAAAAAAGGGGGAAGGTGTATCTTGTACTGTGTCCACAACTGTTTTCTGTCCACACTCACTTAAATTTACTCTTGCCATTTTGATTCAGGGTTCAATTAGTGGGGGGTATAACTGGCTGCCATTCGGCAACAGCTCTAGTTAAAATCTGTAATGAGGCAAAACACAGATAAATATGCCAAAATGAGGTGTTTAAAAGCTTAAAATGTGTGAGAGATAGAATAAGTAAGTGAAAACGCAACAGTCAGTATAAAACGAATAACCCAAGGACAATGGCAACATTGTAAAACAAAGACATAATATAAGTACCTCACAGAAGAGAAAAGTGAACAAACACACACACACATACAATGAAGAACAATTGGATTACAAATGTGACCTTGCACATGCATTTTAAACGAATTGCCTTTGAAACTTCAGTTTTCTTTACATGGTCAAATTGAATTTATTCTTTGGTGGATAGAGTTATAGGGAAAATCCATGTTACGTTTTGTTGAAATGACCATTTTCAGATTTTCGTTGACTTATCCTTAGACAGATGCATCTGAATCCTGGAAGCTACATTTCGATTGGTCAATGAGAGGTCATCACAACTTTATTTCACTTGATCTTTATGTTGCATTTGAAGACGATTTTGCATTATACCCAGTCACAAGAAGTGGCCAGGGATGATGTTTTGGCCTTCACCGTGTGTCCTTTATCTTGACTGTATGTCTGTCTGTCTGTTTGTATGTCTCCTGAAGGTTTTCTAACAGTAACTTGTGGCCAAAGACATACTCTATCTTAAAAGCCGATTTATTAGTCATTGACCAATAAAAATTTCAGAGTACTTTTTTGGTTTAGATGAAAGTGTTCCATTGAAAATTGTACACGGATATTTGATACATTTCGCTGTGATGAAGTACGGGTAAAAACAAGTATACATTTGATAGGTAACAGTTGTGATTTTGATACCCAGATTTGTCATTTGTAGAAAAGTGGGGCGTGGGGTATACAAAACAATATGGCAAGATGTCTAGTAATACAAAACTAAAAATATGGCAAGATGTCTTGTAATACAAAGCTAAAAATGTGGCAAGATGTCTTGTAATACAAAACTAAAAATATGGCAAGATGTCTTGTATTAAATACAAAAGTTCAACATTTTTAACATCAAACAATAAACAGTTAAAAGGTTTTCTCTGTTTTATTGTGTTTTGGTTTACATAGTATTGAAATGTTATTTAAGGTATCTAATCTAGAGCACCAGACCTTGACAGAGAAAGCACAGTTTATGGCAGAATTACAGTCACTTGAAAGAAAACTGAGTCAGGCCTGTGTTGACTTGGAAGAAAGGACTAATACTATCACAAAACTCACTGACACACTCAGGTAATTATAAAACTTATGATAATAGAACTCTGCACTCAGATAATCACAAAACTCAGTGATACTCTAATCACAATTTTTCTACTCAGGTAATCACAAAGCTCACTGATACTCTCAAGTAATCACAATCTCTGTACTCACTACTTTGGTTATCACAAAACTCACTGATATTCTTATGTATTCACAATGTTTGTACTCACTACTCAGATATTCACAATCTCTGTACACAGATGATAACAAATTATACTGATACACTCAGCTTATTACAAAGCTGACTACTGCACTCTGGTAACACAAAGTTCAATAACACACTCACATATTCATAAAATACAGACAGTCACAAATTTTGCTTATTATTGTTTGTATAGAAAACTACAGGACTCAATGATGTACTCGTAATTAAAAAAAACTCAATGTTTGTTATCTACACAAGAAAATAATTATTTAAAAAAAAGAGATGTTATGATTTGCAATGTATCAAACATCAACCTCAAGCTTTTGTTCTAATCCTGTCTCAGTAAATGAAAGGAGAACACTGTATACCTCTGTCCATCTGTTATTCAAAACATTTATTTTGTCTTCAAGTTTATATGCAGCATTCACATACTGGGCCGTTTCGTTTCTGGAAAGCAGTGTACACCGGAATGTTCCTATGTATTCGGTTTTTCATTCGTTTCTGAAATTTTTCTGCTCCGATTAAAACCGGAATACATTGTTTTGAAATTGGGCGGCGCATTCAGTTTCAAGATGGCGGATAAAGATTAATCTGAACGAAACTAAATGTAACAGGAATCACTATTATTTGTTTAGGTAATGGGGTCTGTAAGTCTCGTCATGTGACTCACGAGAATCCACGATAAACAGGCAATTCGAAAACGTTTCCCGCCAAAACATGACGTCTGGGAATTATGACTTTTAAGTTCTTGTTTGAAACGTCATATATCTTTGTTTAGAATGTAACTTCCGGGTACAATTTTTGATCCCGGAAGTTCCAAAATTGTACGAGACTTACAGGCCCTATTGTTTTGAATCTACTTGAATAATTTACAATCTAGACAAACATACATGTATGTGGTGAACAAAATACAATCTTAGCATCAGAACAAAGTAAACCTGAAATTTACAAAAAATGATGGCACATGTTTCAAGTGTCATCTTACATTTTTTAATATAACAAGTGCCTGAGCCTTATAAACTTCATCGATGAACTTAAAAAGAGAGAAAAAAATAAAGATTAGTACCAAAGACAATTTCCTCCTCCTGACCTGCAATCTGCATTCATAGATAATACAAGACAATTCAGGACTATTTACTTAGAGGATTATTAGAAATATGTTAGTTACAGTATAGAAATGAAGAAAGCTTTCATAATTCCGCCCTCAATAGAATTCAATATGTCTCTTTTGCAGTATACTTGACTATGTCTGCCATTTTATTTTTGACCGTTCCATTCGTTTCTGGTTACCACTGTATGTTTGGTAGAAGGTCCTATAATACACCCACTCGGCTGTATTGAACAGCTTCATTGTACTTCAAAAAATTTACTTCACTGCAACTTCTCTATTTGTGTAAGTAAACCGACCATCCAAACATAAGGACACACAGCCATTTAACGTTTAACCCTTTGTCAACAATTTATATATGGACCCATGACGGTGCAAGAAAGAACAGATTTATGATTACACAACTGTTGCGCTTTTCAAATCACCTTTTCACGAACAATGTTTACTTGATTTACTTAAAAATCATTTTTGTGCCCTGCATCAAAAATTTAAGGGCATATTGTTTTTCTTTCATTTATTTGTCCATCTGTAGGAATAAAAACACATGTTCTTAGCATGAGCATCATACATACATGTACATGTATATGTCTTACAGACACAAATACCTTGTGCAGTGGCATGTCAACCTGTAGTTTTTATTTGCAGAGTAAACACAATAATAGTACACTGACTTGGAATAAATGCAAAGAAAAGATTCTTCTTTACGCCTTATCCGTATTGTGATTATTTCAAGTCTGTCTGTTTTATACATTTATTGAGTTTAAGTATACTTCATGTATTTAAGCAGTATCTCACAGATTTGTCTTATTTTTTACAGATGTCTGGAGGAAGAGAAAGGTCATATGAATTCTGAAATAAACATGTTAGAACAACAGTTACATGATGAACAAGAGGGGAGTGACAAAAAGACAAGTAGGGTTACAAAGCTAGAGAAAGATATCAGGGACCTACGGGTACAGCTAGAACAGAAAATAGAGATGGGTAAGTGTGTATATGATACAAGTGTATACTGGAAACATGCATTCCTTCAATCACCCATGAACATTTTGTTATTTAAATTCCAAACAATGTTAATTGAAGTTTCTGGTGTGCAATATACAGTATAAGCATTTATTTCAGTGGTTGCAAATTTTGTGATTCTTTCGAAATTGTTGGATTTTATTTTCAAGGATGAAATATTGGTGATTTAATATCATTTACTTTGTAATGTCTCATAAGAATTATGTTTTGTGGAATACAAGTTTTCAAGATCAATATAACTGCAAATTAAGCAAAAATAAGTACATGTGAAAATAACCACTTATAAAGTAGATGTTTTCAGAAATCAGTACTTCCTTTCGTAAAATATTTAATGAATAATAGGGTCTGTAAGTCTGGTTCAATTTTGGAACTTCCGGGCACATACTTTGTACCCGGAAGTTGCATTTTTAACAAAACCATATGACGTTTCATACAAAATATCGAACGTCATAATGCTGCAACGTCATATTTTGGCGGGAAACGTTTTCAAATAGTGGTGTTATTGTTATTTCTCGTTGTCACATGACGAGACTTACAGACCCTATTGGTCTCAGATGCAGACGAGAGTCATCTCCCATGAAAGTGTGTCAATAAATTCTACAAAATAATGACAATTTTCCTGATTTCAAAGCTTGGTTGCTGTTTTAATCAATTTCAGGTTGAAAACTTTGTATAGGCTGATAATCCTTATGTTACATGTTTTAAACTAGAACATGTACATGTATATGAATTTGTTTACTAGATACTGGCATTTCCTTTTGTATAATTTTGTAGTTGTGGATTATGAAGATCAGATTCAACAAAGAGAACAGGATATGGATCAACAAACACAACTTGTAGCAGAACTGGATAGTGAACTGAAAAGATTAAAGGTAAGATGGGAGCTGAAAAAAAGTCAATAATCTTTGACTTGTGTGACCTTGGAGTTATCAAAGAGTGTGACAGCAGCCTGTTGCCTCATTAAAATATACATTGTATTTTTGAATTGACCTTTTCTTTTTTTGCTCACCTGACTTGAAGGGTCAGTATAAGTTTTTCCTATCACTTGGCGTCTATCGTCTGTCCGTCTAGTAGCTTTTCACATTTTCATCACCTCCTTTAAAGCTACTGAAGCAAATTCAACTAAACTGTACTGATGTATGTATTATGAAGGCAAAGTCCTTTCAAAGAATTTTCATTTTGTTCTGATATGAAAAAAAAACGTGGCTGCTGGCATTGAACATAGTTTAACATTGGATCTTATGGGAAAACCCTGCATTTTTGTCTGTTGAGCAATTCCAGCTTTGTCTTAGCCTCTAGCTGTTTATGTAAGAACATTTTGTTCTGTGTATTGCTACTTGAATGTTACTCAGAGTTTAACTCAGGTACAGGCTGATGACACCAGTAATCAGTTACAGAATTTCCTGTATGTTTATTGTTGCTATGTAACACAGAGTCAGACTCAGTTAGATGCTGATGACACCAGTAAACAGTTACAGAAAGTTTTGTTTGTTTAATTTTGGTTGCCAGGTAACACAGAGTCAGACTCAGATTGAGGCTTATATAACTACATTATATTTTGTTGCTAGGTAACACAGAGTCAGACTCAAGTGGAGGCTGATGACACCAGCAAACAGTTACAGAAGGTTTTGTATGTTTATTTTTTGTTGCTAGGTAACACAGAGTCAGACTCAGGTAGAGGCTGATGACACCAGTAAACAGTTACAAAAGTTCTGTATGTTTATTTTTTGTTGCTAGGTAACACAGAGCCAGACTCAGGTAGAGGCTGATGACACCAGTAAACAGTTACAGAAAGTTCTATATGAAAGTAAGGCTAAAGAGGAGATGATTGAAGATTTGAAAGACTCTTTGAGGTAAAAATGAGTTGTTAACTAAAGGATGAAGCCTTCAATTTGGCCACTTAATTGTTGCCAAGGCCTACTAAAATTTGAGATCGGCCACCAAAACTCAATTGTTGTTGTCAAACTGGCCACTGAATTTTGGAAAAACACATTTTATTCGTGTTTGCTTGGCCACCAAAATTTTAGTGATGATGGCTAAACTGACAAGCTTGAATTCGTTCATGCTTTGAGGGCTGGATTGCCCCTTTAAATTATGAATCTGTGCCATTATTTTTTTTGTCTAATCCTTTGTATTTAACTGTAATGGGCCTCATTTTGTTATTGGAGTTATTTTTACTCATATGATAATCTGCAAAAGTAACTTTTGCGGAAAATTTTTAAAAAATCGAAAATTCTGACTTGCAGGTTTTTTCATAATATGGCAAATTCAAAATATTGCATCTACTTTAAATTAGTATAATGCAAACTGTACATTTTTGCCAATTATGACCCCATCTATAGACATCTTGCACACATATCAAATTTTGTTTCATACAGAAATCCTAAAACTGGAAATTGATTTTCCCATCTCCTGCCTAATTCCATGGAAGCAAAAACTGGGTGTGGCAGCTCTGCATTTTAAGATGGAATTTTTTGACATACATGTATAAATGATATGTTAAAGATCAATTTCTATTTTATTCAGGAAAACCCAAGAAGAATTGAATGAGAAAAAGCATGCTGTCTCAGAACTAACTCAGGCTTTGGATGAACGGCAATTAGAACTGCAACAAAGAGTCTCTCAGGTATTAAATGTAGACTCTAAAAGTTAATTTTGTATGTTTTGCAGCTTGTTTGCATCCAAGTTTTTATGAGAAGAATATACTATACTTTTTGATCTTGACTTATTCATTATTCCTTATGAGTAAATGCAATAGCACCTGTTTATATATGTACGCATCAGAAGGGCATTTCCACTATTTCATACAATGTGCATGTTTTAGTAAATGTTCAGTTTTGAAACATAATTGGTACATGCATAGTATCAGAAGTTGTATTTTTTAGGGGAAAAATACTTTAAAGATATAAATAAAAATGAAAAAAAAACATCACAAAAAATTTGACTGCATAACCTTAAAATTTTACAGTTTAGTGGGTGAATTTATTGAGTCGCATAACAATTGCTACACTGATTTAGTGATTAAATGGTTGTTATTTAATAACCTTAATAGCATTTTGTCATCTTTATACAGTATAAGATCTTCATTCGATGCCATAGGAATTTGTTCAAATTCAAAACAGCCTGCTACAGTGAAACCTGTCTAAACCGAAACTCTCTGGGACTGAAGATTTTGTTTGGTATAAAAGACAGGTGTTCGGTTTATACAGGTTCAAAATATAAAGAAATTGATAGAGAGGGTCTTCAAATTGTGTTTGGTTCAGACAGATTTTCGGCTTAGTCAGGGTTCGTTTTAGACAGGTTTCACTGTATATAAAAAACTTGAGGAAAAGTACCCAAAAGTTGCAATTTTACATAACTACACGTATACGACTTTTACAAATAAGAATTTGAACATCATATTTTGGCGGAAAAAAATTTCCAATAGGGTCTTTAAGTCTGGTTCTATGGTATGTAAGTTGTACCTGTAAGTTATGTTTTTTACAAAAATGTATGATGTTTCAAACACAAATTAAAATGTCATAATTCTTATACATTGTACTTAATGTTTAGGTGGGAAATATTTTTGAATATTTTTTTTAAAAATATTTTTGAATTGCATATTTAGCATGAATTCTCTGTCAAATGACAAGACTTACAGACCATATTCTGTTGAAAGTAGTACACAGAGTCATGTATTTGTTATTTATCCTTTCTTTCAAAATGTTGTCGAAAAAAAACATTGTTTTTTTCTCTTTATTTGTTAGCTAGAAAATGATAAATACACGAAGGTAACTGTATGATCTGGTGAAGTTTATAGGCTAGGAAAATAATTGTAGGTTTTCTGTTTATCCTCTGCGAAAAGTTTAAAGCTATGGCTGTGATTAGATTGCATGTTAAGTTTAATGGTGAAAAGGGACATAATAATCTTCAACATAGACTGCATTTGTTAATATGATAAAACACTTTTGCAGACAAAAATCAGTAGGTCAAAGTTCAGGGTATCTTGATTACAGAAACTGATTTCTATTTATTTTTACTTTAGAGGCCACAGTAATGATTGTCAATTTAAGCATTTAGTATTTGGTCATGTGAGTGTGACCGGCTCATTATTTGAGATCTTGGTTTGGAATATTCTTCACTGCATTGTTTGAAAACCATAAAATGAAATACCCTATTCCTCGTATTAAGCACCCAGGGTGCTTAGAAAATTCGAAAAGGGGGGGGGGCTTATGAAGTAGGACACAAAAACTGTGTTCCAAAACGAAACTCTTGTAACAAAATTCTATGAACTTTCATAAGTAATCATTGTAATCAATGTAAAAATGCTTCAATTATCCCAATGTTTGACAAACAGAAGAGATGAATAAGGCGGATCAGCTGTTTGTACTGAAATGCAAACAAAAATCATGATAATTCGATTGTTTTAAACTGAAAAATTGAGTGCATATGCATGCGCAGTTGATAAATACAAATCAACCATGAAAACATATGAAATAAATATGGAAAATACGGTATCTAGTTGGAAATTTGAGGGGGCGCTTAAGGATTTCAAATGAAATTAAGGGTAGGGGTGCTTATACAGGCAGGGGTGCTTAATACGAGGAATATGGTAAAGTAAGAAAGACTAGATTTTTCCAACAAAATACATGTATTTATCTCATAATTTTGTAAAAAGTTTGCTTCAGCTGCCAAAAATGTCATTTTTATTTTTCTATTAAAAAAACATATTTTGATTTTGATAGAACCATTTTGTGTTTTTTGTTATGTTTGTTAGTGAATGCAATGGGTCATTAACAATCTGTGGTTTGGGTATGTATAGTTGTAAGCCAGTTGGTGCAATTTAGTATCATGGTAGTGGTAATTTTTAGGGCCCGGCCATGAAATGGCGGCGCCCTATAGTAATCAGCCTGTCCGTCTGTCTGTCCGTCAGCATTTTCTATGTCGTACGATAACTCAAGATTGCATGCACAGATTTTTATGATTTTTAAACTCAATGTTGAACATGACCAAAGGAAGCTCCCTTTCGTTTTTGAGGAAAATCAGAATATGATTTTTGGGAAAAAACTTAGTTTTTATATGAAAAAGTGCATATTTTGAGAATTAGCTTTATGTCCTATGATAACTTAAGATTGCCTTCAGGGATTTTAATGATTTTGATACTCAAGGTTGAACTTGACCAAAGGAAGCTCCCTTTTGTTTTTGAGGAAAATCGGAATATGATTTTTGGGAAAAAAAACTTAGTTTTTATATGAAAAAGTGCATATTTTGAGAGTTAGCTATATGTCGTATGATAACTTAAGATTGCCTTCAGGGATTTTGATGGTTTTGATACTCAAGGTTGAACTTGACCAAAGGAAGGTCCCTTTGGTTTTTTAGGAAAATCGGAAAATGATTTTTGGGAAAAAACTTAGTTTTTATATGAAAAAGTGCATATTTTGAGAATTAGCTCTATGTTGTATGATAACTTAAAATTACCTTCAGGCATTTTAATGATTTTGATACTCAAAGCTGAACTTGACCAAAGGAAGCTCCCTTTAATTTTTGAGGAAAATTTGAAAACAATTTTGAGGGAAAAAATTAGTTTTTATATGAAAAAGTGCATATTTTGAGAATTAGCTCTATGTTGTACAATAAATTAAGATTGCCTTCAGGGATTTATATGATTTTGATACACAAGGTTGGTCTTGACCAAAGGAAGCTCCCTTATGTTTTTGAGGAAAATCCAAATACATTTTTTGGGGATAACTTAAGATTGCCTTCAGGGATTTTGATGGTTTTGATACTCAAGGTTGAACTTGACCAAAGGAAGCTCCCTTTGGTTTTTTAGGAAAATCGGAAAATGATTTTTGTGAAAAAACTTCGTTTTTATATGAAAAACAGCATATTTTGAGAATAAGCTCTATGTTGTATGATAGCTTGAAATGACCTTCATAGATTTTTATAAGTTTTATAAACAGTGTTGAACTTGATCAAAAGAAGGCCCCTAATGATTTTTAGGAGATTCATAAAACATTTTTGAGGAAAAAAAAATAGTTTATATATGAAAAAAAATCATATATTGAGAATTAGCTCTGTCATATGATACATTGTGTAACTTGAAATGACCTTCATATATTTTTATTCAATGTTTTGATTTGATCTGAACAGATGACCCATAGTTGTCAAAACGGCCGTATACAGAAACATAATTTACAATAACTTAGGATTTTGTTAATTATGATTTTCCCCAAATATTGTTTTATGATTTCCATGAAATTCCGCAAACAGGTTTTTTTGGACATGCAAGGGGGCGGTGCCCTTTCTGACTTTGTCAGTATTCTAGTACATATGATAATAATTTTGATAATTACCTTTCATTCTTTATCAAATGCATCCTACACACACAAATATTATTTTTTAAACATTAAGCCATTAACCAGCATTTTATTGAGAACATTTTTTAATCCAAAGAAGCTTGCAAACAAGAACAATGAAATAATGAAGTATGACCATTATAATTAAAAAAATATTGTTTGTTCTCATATAACTTCTTGAAAAATTCGGGACTGTAGGACAATTTTTTGTCTTGTCCGTGATGAAAGTCGCAGACAGTGAGACATAGGCATGCAAAGTATAACATTTTATGGCCTTGATAGAAGTTTTTAAAACACAGTTTTGGTTTTTTTTTGTTCTCAGGTTGCACAACTAGACCAGACCATCAAGGAACATCATAATGAAATGGAACAAAGAATTCAGAAGCTTGATTCTACTCTACGCAAGTATGAAGCTGAAATCCAAGAAAGGACTAAACAGGTTTGTTATATCACACAAAATGTGAAACTGAAATCCAGAAGATAACAAAAAAAAAATGTGAATCTTGTAATCTAGGAAAAAACTGAAGATATTAATTTTATCACACAGAATGTGAAGAAGAAGACTTAACAGGTTTGTTATATTAACGAAATGTGAAGATGAAATCCAGAAGATAACTAAACTGATAAGTTATATTACACAAAATGCTAAGGTAAAATGCAGGAGAGAAATAAACAGGTTAAAAATAACTCAAATGTAAGATGGAAATAAAATGAAAGCTCAGCAGATTAGTATGAGAAACTTAAATTGAACTAAGTAAGCTTTTTGTTAACCCTACAAATACAAGCAGAATTTTTAGGTTGGAGAAACAAATCGTCATCAAAAAACAGGAATAACCCAGAAACATTAGCTAAATCTGAAAAACCAAGAATTAAAGTCATCACTTAAGTATGGCATAGAAAAGAAAAATGGAGACAAACATACATATGACCAACATAGACCCAATTTAAAACCATGGGTGATCTTCGTTGCATTTGTAGATTGGTAAAGTATCTCCTGCTTCTTATATTGTGAGACATTCGATGTGTTGAACATGTTAAGTCAGGTAGTAAAGTAAAATCCAGTAGAAGTTCATTGTTATAACAAATTATGGAGCTGAAATTCATTCAGGAATTAATTTGCTCATAAAACCTTAGCACAACTGTTGACTAGTTGTAATACTGCAATCAAATGGAACAATTGCAGATAGGAGTAACTTCAATAGTGTAAAATCTAAATAAAGAAGAAGACTTTGATTATTATCTAACAGAAATATAAAGCTGAAATTATGAAGAATTAGAAAAAAAATGCTATGAAAATCTGTGTTCATATCAGTTTTATGGAAACAATTAGTGATGAGCAAACAATAAGTGGAATTATTAGGGGCACATGAATAGTACACAGGATCATAATTTTATTGATGGTAAAATAGGGAATCACAAATGTCTTAATCTTTGTTTTGGTGGTAAACATTCAAAACTTTCAATTTAAGCATGAATGTTCATTGTTCATTGTGTGAGCTGTAATTAATTAGAGATCTGGAATAAAGTTATACATTAGACTAAATTTTTGTGAGGGATTTGATTATTGGAAAAGTTCAAGTGTTATGTTTTTGGTACAGATATCTGACTTGGATGACAGACTACAGGAAACACAGTCACAGCTGAAAGAAACCAAGATGTTATATCACCAGACAGACACTCTGGCTCAAAAACAACAGATTGAGTTACAGTCCAAAACGGCTAAATTAGATGAACTGGAGAAGGTATGTTGGTGGAGTGAATCATATATATTCAGCGGACATGACAGACGTGCTGCCCTTACGAATTTAGCATTTCATTGCAATTCCTTGCAAATTCACATATTAAAGATCAAATTGCCATTTTTGGTAACAAGAAGGGACGTTAAAATAATGTATTGGGCGAAAATATTGTTTTACGTCTAATTTTTTTTCTTGGAGACTGCATTTCGTGACTACATTAGTATGCTGTAGTTTCTTTGCTTAAACTAAATTTTATGACAAGCAATTTCTCATATTAATTTACAATGAACTATGAAGTAACTTACTATTTAAGACCAAATGGGGTGGGCAAGTGTGTATACAGTGTTCACTGAGATATTTGAATTTTTATGCCCCAGGATTGGGGCTTAATGTTTTTGTCCAGTCTGTATGTCTGTCTGTCCATCAGTGCTTCCGAAACTTTAACCTTGGCTATAACTTTTGAACCATTAAAGATAGACTTATCATACTTGGCAAATACATGTATATGTTACAGTGAATTTGTAAAATTAGGGAATTTGTAAAATCACTGAAAATTCAGGGAATTTGTAAAATCACTAAATTGGTCAGTGGGTTTGTAAAATCCCTAATTAAGACCAGGGATTTTACAAAATCACTGAAAAAATCAATCATTATTTTACTGATTCCCTGATGGTGTTTAGGGAATTTGTGGAATAATTTGTTGACATTTTATAACAAACAATATGTGTGCATTATGCAGATTTAGTAAGATTTACAAAATAGCCTAACATTTCAATTTTTGTTTTAAATTGAACAAGCTTAAAATTTTTTCAGTACTCAGGGTATTTTAAGTCTATGCCAAATTGTACCAGAATCAATTTTACACACGAGCTCTTGATAAAGAGAAGGAAATATTACAGTATAAAGACAGCTATCAACAGACAGAAAAGAAAACATCTTGTTATGGGTCATCTCACAGTGTAAACTGAAAACCACAATTTCAGTCATAATATAAGAAAGATCCTAAATTCTAATTACCTCCTGCTCTGATTTTTTTCAGCCCATCTTGATTTTTCCCAATTGTTGGTGTTTTTTTTTCAAAATTGACTGCATTTTTAATTATAAATGATCAAAATAAAACATAAAACTTGCATGCCCTTGCTGAATTTTTTCAAAACTTTCAATGAAAATATTGGATTTTTTCATAATGACCTTTTAAATAAAATCATTGTAATCATACTCTAGGGATCCTTGTTTTGTGAAATGACAAGAATGTGGAAGCGCATTAAGAATGCATTTTGCAGTAAATTTCCTATTCTGGAAAGCTCTAATAAAAATGTGGATATGCAGTTACACATCATATGACTGTTTCCTGCACCGATATACAGTAAAAATGACCACTGACTGTATTTGCAGAAACTTTGTATCATGCGCATTTACTACATATACTGTCACTGTTAATCTTAAAATGCAGGTGAATGACAAATAAAATGTGTGAATAGCACTCATTTCATCTCTCTACTCAATTACCTCATGTTTTGAAATTGCATTTTTATATAAATTTTGAAATATTGTGTTACGTTGGTCCTAATCTACAAGAATTAAGTTAAATTTCGACGACACAATTTTAATCTCATAAGTAAGGAATACTCATTAATTTTGAATTATTTTAAATAAATTATTCCTGAAACTACGGATAAAAATGTTTTCTAAATAAACAATTAAACTGCACAACATGCTGTGTTTTTTGTGCAAATTTCAATGAAAACAGTTAATAAATGATTTCACAATATTTTTCTTTTGATTTTGTGCAGGACCTGGTAATTTTTAAATTATTCAATTTTGTAGGGCTATAATCATTACATTTGTACTTTTGTATATTTGTTTTAATACACCAACATCTTTCCTGAAAAATTAAACATTTTATTAAATCAGTGATTTTGTAAAATCCCTAATGATATTTTCAGGGATTTTACAAAATCCCTGACAATTTCAGTGATTTTATAAAATCACTAAAATGGCCAGTGGTTTTACAAAATTATTTCAGGGATTTTACAAAATCCCTGATTTTACACATTCACTGTAACATATATAGATCTACATGTAGTCAAGAGGAAGATAGATACATGTATGCCCCAAAAAATTAGGTCAGGTCAAAGGTTAAGGTCACAGAGGTCAAAATTTAAGTCTTAGATTCCATTTTCATATATTTTTTATATAAAAAAAAGATAACTAATCAAAATATTGAGATGCCATTTTTAGCTCACCTCATGAAGTGAGGGGGGCTTATGTGATACCCCTAGCATCCGCGTCCACGTCCTGTTAGGAAAAATGGTTAAGGTCCATTCCTGCTTACTGGCATGCCCCACATCAACTATATTGGTATGCCTGATGCACTTTTGGATGACAACTGGAATGCATGCTTCGGATACTGTCTCTGACCTACATTTTACGCATGAGCGACCTGGTTAGGTAGAATGGTTAAAGTCCATTCCCGCTTACTGACATGGCCCACATCAACCATATTGGTATCTATGATGCATTTAGAGATGACAACAACAATGCATGCTTCGGATGCTGTATCTGACCTAAATTTTACGCATGAGCGACTTGGTTAGGTAGAATGGTAAAAGTCCATTCCTTCTTACTGACATGGCCCACATCAACCATATTGGTATGTATGATGCATTTTGGGATGACAACAACAATGCATGCTTTGGATGCTGTCTCTGATCTACATTTTTGCATGAGCGACTTGGTTAAGTTCATTCCCGCTTACTGACATGTCCCTTAGCAACCATATCGGTATTTATGATGCAATTTGGGTTGACAACAACAATGAATGCCTCGGATGCAGACTGTAAACTACAATTTATGCATGACTGAATCTGTTAAAAAGAATGATTATAGTCCATTCCTGTTTACTGACATGTGCAACATGTGACAATGCTGCGCAACGAAGTGAGCTTAGCAGGCTGTGGCTGCTTTCTATGTTCCAAATTTATTTAACTATTACAAGTGGTGATGGGGGTATATATAATGTTTCATTAACACATCTTGTTTAAGTACTTGAAAATGAAATGTTTAAAAGTGTTCTAAGTTTTAAAAAGGTGTTTGAAAATCTTTAAAAATAAGTTCATTAGTGCTTTTCAAATGTTTTTAATTAATCAATAAGATAAGACAAATGAAATATTAGCAAAAATATTTTAACCTTATTAAAAAGGACAAAACTTGAGGGCTATTCTAGTAAAAAATGTCTCTAGGAAGCACAACCCGCATGAAATTTTGGGATACATTTTTATACCCCCCACAAACGAAGTTCAGGGGGGTATATAGGAATCACTCTGTTCGTCTGTCCGTCTGTCTGTCTGTCTGTCTGTGATAGCAGACAATTTTTTCGTAACAGTTTTCTCAGTAACTACTCATTACTGCAACTTGAAATTTTGTATGCAAGTTTGACATGATGTCCCATACCGCAAGTAGTGATCTCAGGATTGCCAGACATCTACTTCCTGTTTACCGACTTAGTTAATTTTTGAGATCTTTTGTCAATTGTAAGAACATTTTGTATCAGTTTTCTCAGTAACTACTCATCGCTGCAACTTGAAATATTGTAAGCAAGTTTGACATGATGTCCCATACTGCAAGTAGCGATTTCAGGATTGCCGGACATCTACTTCCTGTTTACCGACTTGAGTTAATTTTCGAGATTTTTTTTAATCTTAAGAACTTTCGTAACAGTTTTCTCAGTAATTACTCATAACTGCAACTTGAAATTTTGTATGCGAGTTTGACATGATGTCCCATACCCCAAGTAGTGATTTTAGGATTGCTGGACATCTACTTCCTGTTTACCGACTTGAGTTAATTTTCGAGATCTTTTGTCAATCGTAAGAACTTTTTGTATCAGTTTTCTCAGTAACGACTCATCACTGCAACTTGAAATTTTGTATGCAAGTTTGACATGATGTCCCATACCGCAAGTAGTGATTTAAGGATTGCCAGACATCTACTTCCTGTTTACCGACTTAGTTAATTTTTCGAGATTTTTGTCCATCTTATAAACTTTTCGTAACTTTTATCTCAGTAACTACTCATCACTGCAATTTGAAATTTTGTATTTTTATTTTGTATTCAAGTTAAGAATGATTTCCTTTACCGCAAATGGCTATTTCAGGATTGCCAGACTTCTACTTCCTGTTTACCGACTTTATTAATTTTTGAGATCTTTTTATGCAAATCTCGCAAAATTTTTAGTACACGACGGAATTGTGCAATTATAACTATTTTTGTGACAAATTATATTGGGGATCTTCTACTTCAATGGGGAGTGGGGGGTATCATTTTGTGGCCCTCCAGGCCACAGTACCTGTAGTTGTACCACCAGCAGATAAGAATTCAGGTTAATATATGTGTTATATACAGTGGTTTGAAATTCTACACCCTAACAACATTTTAATTCCTTGGCATTCTTTCCAACGGAGACATTTTTTTTCTGGAATAGCCCTTGGGATATCAAACAGTTTTGCATACATGTGAAATCTGACAATGGTATGCTTAAAAAAGACTGGCCATGTTCACAAGAATAAATTTATCTCAAGTCTTTAGTATTTCATATAAACATTTGGTCATTTTTGTTGCAAGATTTTTGTGGAAATGAATGACATTGATAGATTTCCAAACAGTTGGTAATTCTTAATTCTCTTAGCTTGTCTTCTTGTATATGAAATAGCTTCAGTGGTAGATCCAAAGGGGGGGGGCGCAGGGTACCCCCTCCCCCTTATGTTGGATAATATTTAAATTTCAAGGGTTTTTTCGGAAAATTGGGTTCCAGGCCTTTCCTTATGGAAAAATTATTGGTCGGACCCCTCTTAGCACAAAGTCTGGATCCGCCACTTGCATAGTTTCTAAGTAAATCTTATAATTTTACTATAGTGTTGATTTATATTTTAACAGTTGACAGAAAGACAGAAGTTACAAGTTGATGAACTGAAAGATGAGAATGTAGAGATTACACAAGAACTACGTTTAACAAGGTAAATGTGGATGTCTTTAAACCTTCTGGTTCCCTTTAACGACTGATGCTACCTTTGCCACTATATTTTACAGGTATAGTATAGCTAAGATACTAACAAAGTAGTAGTAGATTCCATGTAACCAATATGCAAAAATGAAATAATTGTTGTTTCCTGTAGACTGAGGCATGAAGTGAGGGATATTAAATGTATATATTACACATTCTTTTAGTGATCTAATATGGTACATACACAGTCAGTAAATTTTGTATTGGACGAGAGCATAGTTTGAGCCCCAATATAAAATTTACCGACCTTGTATATACCATATTTGGTCACTGACATACTGTGTAATGTTAATATCCTACAGATAGTCCATTAAACATATAAAAACTTTTATTACTGATGTTTACATGGTGACGTCAAGTAATGGCTGCTGCTGACTGTATATTTTTCATGTTCACCCCATATGGAATATATACAGTCACCATATGACATTGTTTAACAATCAGTGTTAATGGAATTTACTAGAGGTAGAGTATTAGGTGATATCCCTATTTTTGACCACAAAACTGGACTCAGTTTAGGAATTCAGTTTCCAGTCAAATTTTAATAGCTTGCAGTAAGCTTATTTTAATTTTTTTCATAAAAAATATGTCAATTAAAATCTGATTATTCATGTATAAATGTGAAACCTTTATTAAGAAATCTCTTGTTTAAGTGACTACATTTACATACATTTATCTCCCTTTATACATACTACATTTATCTCCCTTTATACATACTACATTTATCTCCCTTTATACATACTACATTTATCATTTATCTCCCTTTATACATACTACATTTATCTCCCTTTATACATACTACATTTATCTCCCTTTATACATACTACATTTATCTCCCCTTACAGAGAACAGTTACAACAACAACATGGAGAATTTATGGCTACCAGACGTCAGTTGTCTCAGACAAACAGGGAGAATGAAAAACTAACCAGAGAATATGAAGAATTAATCAACAGACAACAGGTGACTGACTTTGTTATATTTATACAAATTTTGCAGCTGTATGTTGAATCTGTGCACTCCTGTGGGAACATAGTTTAGCATGGAAATGCACTCAAAGGTTTTCTCTTCTGAAGCCACGGTGTAAATTGGAACCAAACTTAAGAAACAAGAGTCATTTTCTGATCCCCTTTAAAAAAACTACCTCATCCAAGATGGCCACCACTGGAGAACTTGGTTTAACATTGAACCTGATGTGAAAAATATCAGAGACCCTCTCCTTTGAATCTACATGGCAAATTGGAATCAAACTTGATCACAATTGTCCCTAGTTGGCTCTCTGAAAGTTTGAAACGAGCAATTATTGTCAGTAAAAAAGTAATAATATGAAAATAGTTCCATCACCAACCACACTTAAGATGATTACTAGAGGTGAGTATCAACTTCTCAATTTCTTAAACCAATACTACAATTTTTTTGGCAGCAATCTAATTGTCAAACAGTAAGATAAGATTGGTAACTCAATGGTCAATAAATTTGGTCTAAAAGTACAATTAAAAGACTGTACCATACTAGACCTTTTAACTTTAGGTCATTTGAACTGTATGTGCCAGCAGTGGAACAATTGAAAGGCTCTTGAGAGCCTTCAAGTTTTTTGACAAATCATTGAAGTTGATAAACTTTTAAAAAATAATGGAAAACAAATTCACATTGTATAATTTATCATCAGACTAGAGAAACAGATACAGTTAGACTGGCCGAGGAACTAGGAGCTGCTCGAGCTCGGGAAAAACAACACCAGGCGAAAATATCAACAGAAATTGACCAGATGAATGATGAAATTAATCAGCTGAAGTCAAGACATCAGGAAGAGGTACTGTGTATAAATATGTAAATAACAGCTGTAATAGTGTCAGACCAAAAAAAATCATGAAGGGAATTGCACAGGTACATGAAATGTTATAAAGTACCTGAAAATGAACTACACTCTATAAACTTAGAGTCTTACAAAGATAGCCATATTCCCAAAAAGTATACAAAACGATTAGTCATGAATAGGTTGTTCCTTGAAAAAAGAAAATTATGTGGTGAAAGTCCTTGAAAGTTAATAAATAGAATCTGACAGAGGTTATAGTGTGAGATAAACATAGGGTTTACCCAGTACTTCAAAATAAAATAATCAAATACTTAACAGTACAGTTGAACTTTGAAGTACATGTGTGTATATAAATAAATAGTTCATGGAAAGGAAACAAATAATAAAACTTGACAAATTATAAACTTAGATAGTCTTTTAAAGACAATCATAATCAACAAAGTATACTAAATACCTTGAGCATTAAAGTAGGCTTATCCATTAAAACATACCTGTTTATAGTGCCCACATCTCACCAATTTATTATGTCAAGTTTTCCTACAATTGACTTGATGAGTGCCCTTTGTTTTTCTACATGTATATGTTGCAATAGGGTCTGTAAGTCTCATCATATGACCAACGTGAATGAATGAGAACGTGTTTCCCGGGTACCATTACTTATGTAGTACTATGGGGGTATGTTGGGGTTTTCAATTCACAGATCAAAGCAACTATGGGAACCAACATACATGTATTAATGAATTGTGACCTTAATTGACTTAATCTGGGTAGAAATTAAAAAGAATTAGCGATTTTCTTGAAGCCGCATAGTCTCTATCAACCAGGCTCTTCCAGCTATGGTAGATATCCTAACGTAATTTTGACTTTGTGACGTTTAGAAAAATATCCCTGAAGTGAAATCTGTTGACTGATTAAATGTGCGTTCTGCATAGTGACATCATAAGTTTCTGGATTTATAAAGTGAAAGTAGAACGAGACTTACAGACCCTATTTTCCACTAGCTTAAGACACTGGTGCTTTTGTTGGGCAAACAGATGACAGTGATTGTAAGAGCACTTTGCCAGTTAATTCATGATTATTGATGATCCCATATCTATGACAAGAAAAGTCAGGATATAGTTTTGTTCAACACTTAGCAAAAAAGTCCACTTAAACTGGTGCTAGCAGCCATCTTGAACTTAAAATGAGGTGCTAGCTAAGCTCATTCACATTGTGGAAGGCCTCATGTTGACTTGATGAAGAACAACAATGAAAGCGACGTGCCTTTGGTTCTACAATGCATTTTGTAGTGTAGAGACTTTTTAATGCCCCCCGACGATAAGTCGGGGAGGGGGGGCATATTGTTTTACTCTTATCCATCCGTCCATCCGTCTTCCGTCCATCCGAGGGGGGTACATGGTTTATTCACGCATCTCCTCCTACAGTTTTTATGCTAGAAAGTTTTTATTTTGCAGATCATTTGTACATATATTGAAGATGTGCATGTGATAAGGATTTTGATTTTGGTGCATTTTTGTCAAAAATATACATTGTTGAACTAAGTCATTTTTGGTGATTTTTCATAAAGGGTACATAGTTTGTCTGTGCAACTCCTCCTACAGTTTTGATGCTAGGAAGTTTTTATTTTGCAGATCTTTTGTACCTATATTGAAGATGTGCATGTGGTAAGGATTTTGATTTTGGTTGATTTTTGTCAAAATTATAGATTGTTGAACTTAGTCATTTTTTTGGTGATTTAATATTGGAGGGTACAAGGTTTGTTCATGCAACTCCTCCTACAGTTTTGATGCTAGGAAGATTCTATTTTGCAGATCTTTTGTACCTGTATTGAAGATGTGCATGTGGTAAGGATTTTGATTTTTGTTGATTTTTGTCAAAATTATACATTGTTGAACTTCATCATTTTTTGGTGATTTAGTAATAGGGGTACATAGTTTGACCACGCAACTCCTCCTACAGTTTTATGCTAGGAAGTTTTTATTTTGCAGGTAATTTGAACTTATATTGAAGATGTGCATGTGGAAAGGATTTTGATTTTTATGCATTTTTGGAAAAAAAAACACATTGTTGAACTTAGTAATTTATTGGGTGAATTATTATCACTTTATCTACCAGTGACGCATATATTCGCTCTACTACCTAAGACTGTATTGATGTGCACCATGGCCCTCCATACATTTCAATTGCAAACTTTTTGTGCGTGTCCTGTAGCCTAATGGCAAATGTCAACAGCAATTATGTGTAGTAGTTTTTAAGAGCACTTTTGTAGTAATAACGGCTGTTGAAAGAGCTCCAGAAACAGAAAATTTTAAAAATCGTTAAATTTAAGGGAGGGTAGGCAACTTCAAAGATATTTCCGCTTGGGAAAAGAAGGTGATAATGCTCGAACTTCGGTTGAATAATGTAGAAAGATGATTGAGAATAACAGACATATCACAATTTTAGGAACAATGTCCCACAGAAAGAAACTGCACCAAAATTCAGTGGAAAATAAGGAAATTGAGTGATTTTGACGCTACCAGCTTTCCATATATTTCTCTGTCATGAACAATTCTTACGCTATTTATGTCAATGATTCAGAAATGAAAGTGGTGTTACAGGCTTAGCTACTGGCACGAAGAAAAGCCGGTTCAGCACCACTTCCGGTTCTCTGGGATGACTTTAGTACGAAAAAAAAACATCAGAAACACCTTTTTTGGGTGGGGGTGGGCTGTTGCCCTCCTGTCACCCCCTCCACCCCACCCTAATTTGCCTCCCATGCCGTCCTCCCCCAGCTCCTACTACTTGAACTTATTTCCTTTCAGCATCAACTTTATTCTGCCTCATCTCATTTGCATATAATTTGCATAAATTTGCAAAGAAATGGAAATACGACTTTCTAGAAAAAAGCTGTAGTAGACAAAGGGTTAATAGAGGGTACACAGATTGTCCGCTCAACTCCTCCTAGAGTTTTGATGCTAGGAAGCTTTTATTTTGCAGTTCATTTGCACCTATATTGAAGATGTGCATATTGTATGTATTTTGATTGCGGTTCATTTTTAGCTCACCTGGCCTAAAAGGTCAAGTGAGCTTTTGCCATCACTTTGCGTCCGTCGTCCGTCCGTCAACAATATCAAAAATCCTCTCTGAAACTGCTGGGCGAATTGTAACCAAACTATGCCTGAATCATCTTTAGGGTATGCAGTTTCAAAATTTTGTTCGATTAGTCCGAAGATCAAACAACATGGCTGCTGTTACTAAAAATAGAACATAGGGGTAAATTGCTGTATTTTGCAAATAACTCCAAACAGTTACAGATATCAAAATTTGACCAGGGTAAAAATGATCAGCGTGGCAAGATCTACCTGCCCTGCAATTTTGAAGAAAATCCAACTACCCCTCTTGGAGTTATTGCCCTTTTTCCATAAAATTTTCAAAATTTTAATTATGTTTATTTTTTATTTGAAAAACTATTACAGATAGAGGTCAACTTTAAATTGCAAAAATGTTCAGCATATCAAGATCTACCCACCCTGAAATTTTGTAGGAGTTATTGCCCTTTTTTCACAGAATTTTCAAAATTTTAATATTTTTTTTCTTTTATTTCCAAAACTATAGAAGATCAAGGTTAAGTGTAAATTGATAAAATGTTTGCCATGATGTGGCAACTTCAAAACTGGTTTTTAAAATTGTTTGTTGACCGCCATTTTCAAAATGGCTGCCAGAAAAGGGCGGGAAAATTCAACATTGTCCGATTTCAATGAAATTTGGTTTCCAAACAGATATTGATGTTGCGACTTCAAAACTGGTGTTGAAAATTGTTCGTTGACCGCCATTTTCAAAATGGCCACCAAGAAAGGCCGTAAAATTCAACATTATCCAATTTCAATGAAATTTGGTTTCCAAAAAGATATTGATGTCGCAACTTTGAAACTGATGTTAAAAATTGTTCGTTGACCGCCATTTTCAAAATGGCCACCAAAAAAGGCGAGAAAATTCAACATTGTCTGATTTCAATGAAATTTGGTTTCATAATAGGTATTGATGTCGCAACTTCAAAACTGATTTTAAAATTGTTCGTTGACTGCCATTTTCAAAATGGTCGCCAAAAAAGGTTGGAAAATCCAATTTCAATGAAATTTGGTTTCCAAATAGATATTGATGTTGCGACTTCAAAACCAATGTTCAAAATTGTTCGTTGACCGTCATTTACAAAATGATGTCTCGACTTCAAAACTGGTGTCGAAAGAAGTCCTTAGCAATAGCGCTTTTTGTAAAAAAAAGCTCAACAAAGAAGTATAGTAAAACATGATCAGACTTAAAATACAGTTCAACATACATGTATAGGTGGTGTTCGAGCTATGAAAGTTTGAGAGACTGAAGATCAACTGTACAACTTACAATGTTACCTTGATTGTGGCAACTGAAAGCCAGGTGAACTATACAGGCTCCTGGGAGCCTCTGGATTTTTTTTTCAAAAATATACATTGTTCAACTTTTAATTTTTTGGTGATTTAGTAATTGAGGGTACATAGTTAATCTATGCACCTAGAATAACATGTGTTTAGCAGGGACATCATATGTGTCTTACAGACACAAATACATATGTATTACTGTGGTTTGTTTCCATTGATTTATTCACTTTTTTACCTTTCGGGGCCATTTAGGGCTTACTATATGGTGTGAGGTTCCTCACTGTGTTGAAGACCATATGGTGACCTCTAGATGTTTTGTTTTAGGTCGTTTTAACCTGAATATGGGATGTTGTCTTCTTGACATTTACCCCATTTCCTTTCTTTTTCATACTAAAAAATCCCAATTTGATTCAACCTTGCACGGGAGCATGTCATCCTCTAGTTCTCATGTGCATTTACTCCTTATCCTTTCAATGTTGAAACATAACAAGGGAATGATATAGCCACTCAGAGAAGCAATTTTGGGAAGTCTTTTTGCATAATCAGTAGAGTGATTTAAAAGTGCCTTCCCTGCATTAGTGCCATTTATATTTTAATGGAACTTGAATGCCTTGAAAGTACAAATGTATGAAAAAAAATATATGATTTGATGACTTTTTTTTTTAAGAATGATCCTAAAGATGTAAGGGCTTGTGAAAATGAAATTGTCAAACAAAATGCGGGGTTCCTGGGCCAAAAAATATAATTGTTAAAACCAGAGAGGTTTGAAAACCTGACAGATATAGTAAAACGTGACCTTGGAGCATCTATACATCTGTATAAATTTGAGAATTTGTGTAGTAAATTAAAAAAAACCATCAATTCTCTATGATAAAAAAAAAAAAAGTTTGAACGAAACCATAGAATTTGTGACCCCAAAGAATACCCACTTTCACCGTAGTTTGAAATTTGCATAGTGAAGTAGTTTTGAAAAATCTTTATAAATAACCCTTTATATTCTTGTTTTGTTCTAAGATTGGAAATCTAAGTGATGAAATCATGGACCTTAAGAAAGAACGGGAAAGCTTGAAAAGAGAGTTAACAGAGAAAGATAGCTCGATAAAAGACCTGGAGGACCATTATCAGGAGAAATTTGAACAACTTCAGGATCAACTGGAGGAAATTCAAACAGAAATGGAGACGAAAAAGAAGATAGTCAATGCTGCAAATGAATCTTTGATATTAAAGGTTATATTTATAATAGCAGAAATTAAAATTTCTTAATTAAGGGTGGTATAGAGATTTATGCAGCATAGATGCATGAAAACTTAGAAATTTCATATAAGAGAACTTATAATTTGGCTTTCACATGTTTATTTATTGATTTTTCATGACAAAAAATAAGAAATGACAATACAGCAAGAATGTACTATAAATAAAAACAATACACATTCTGCCCCTGCACCACCCTCTACAATGAACTTTGTATTTGGCATATTTTCTCTGTAACTTTGTAGCCCAGAAATGAATTTCATGCTTTGTATTTGTAGAGACTTTATCTCATGTGTATTTACTCCATATCCTTACTCCATATCCTTTCTTGGTTTATTTAACTGAAATTATTCTACAGTGGAACCTATCTAATCCGACACAGTATGGGATTACAAAGATATTTTGGAGGATGTCTGAATACTCAGGTTAAAATAACTTAATGATCACTTCTCAGGTTTTTGAAACTGTCTCTTTCTTTTGGAATTCTCTTATTTTATCCATCATGATGCATTATAAAATTTTGCACACCGACTCCCACCTTTCTTTACAAAATATGATAGTATACATCTTCAATAGACTTCTGACAAAATTTGATGAAATTCTTGATATTCCTTCATTGCATTTCAAAGGTTGTTTGCCTTAATGTAATGTGGATGAAAAGTCTAGAGATGCTCGGTTTCCCGCCAAAATTTCAGGCATTTAAATCTCAAAAATGGCCACACTGACCTATCAATATTTTTTGCTTGAAATGATTTATGACCCATATTCTAACAAATAAAAATGTTAATTTTAAATCCTTGATATAATAAACTTGAGGAGTGACCATCCTTAAAAAGCTGTCTTTAGGACTCCAAAATTGTGTTGGATTTGAAAGGATATCGAAATACTCAGATGTAGGAATAGACAGGTTCCACTGTATGTAGTATTTAATGTAATAAAGATGAGACTACATGTATATCAACAAGAAATCCAGCAGACCTAGTTTCAAACAAACAAAATGTAGCATTTTGATACAAGATGTCAAAAATATTACTTTATTGTGATGTGCCTAATATGATATCACCAAACCTTTGAAAAACAACAATATCGAAATGTCTTTGACTTTCCATTTAATAATACAGCAATTTTAGAAAATTAGTCCCAATATTTGTCTGGGTAGAATCAGAATTATTTGTTGAAGAGATTGATATACATAATTAGGGCCCATCAAGATGCGGGTGCCCTATAGTTTTCACTTTGTCTGTCCTTCCGTCTGTCCGTCTGTCCATCCGTCAACAATTTTTTTCGTCAAAGATTTCTTGGCTTGTATAAGTGGGAATGATTTGAAATTTGGTCTGAAGCTTGGAAATGATGACTTGTATTGTGTAAGCAATTTTCAAGTTTGTCTGGTATCCACTTCCTGTTTGCCGATACTTTGATTTTTAGCCGAGTTGCGACGAAGTCGAACTCAGCTTATAATTTGATGAATGGTGTCTGGGCGTCCGGCATCCGGGCGTCTGGGCGTCCGGGCGTCAACTTTTGGTTTCCGCACAATATCTTGAGAACCATAGCCAGGTGAGCTAAAAAGGTATTCTGATACACAGTTTCAATTTCAGCAATAATAAATAAAAAACTAGATTTTAAGGGAGAACCCCTGCCGAAAGTTTTTTTTTGGAAAGGAACTTGGAATGTTTTTACTTTCAATCAAGTTAGGACAAAGTCAAACTTCCTCAAAAGTTCCATTACAAATCTCTGATTGAAATAAAAGAATTTACCGGTATATGCTGATATGCAACTTTTTGCTTATCCGATGATGTATTTATGAAAATAACAAATGTTCGCAACTCGGCTTTCGCACCTTTGGTGCGTTTACTGATTTATTTTTTTCATGAATGAAATTTTGGTCAAAGATTTCTTGGCTTGTGTAAGTGTGAATGATTTGAAATTTGGTCTGAAGCTTGGAAATGATGAGTCGTATTGTGTAAGTGATTTTCAAGTTTGTTGGACTTCTACTTCCTGTTTGGAGATGCTTTGATTTTTTTTACTTTTAACAAATTTTTCGTCACAGATTTCTTGGCTTATACTATGGGGAATGATTTGAAAATTGGCTTGGTGCTTTGAAATGATGACTTGTATTGTGTAAGCAATTTTCAAGTTTGTTGGATATCCACTTCCTGTTTGCCGATACTTTGATTTTTTTCTATGAACAAAATTTTCGTTACAGATTTCTTCGCTTCTTCAATAGAGAATTATTTGAAATTTGGTCTGAAGCTTGATAATAATGAGTTGTATTGTGTAAGCAATTTTCAACATTGTCAGGCATCCACTTCCTGTTTGCCAATACTTTGATTTTTTACTATCAACGAAATTTTCGTCACAAATTTCTTGGCTTCTCCAATAGGGAATAGTTTGAAATTTGGTCTTAAGCTTGGAAATGATGATTTGTATTGTGTGAGTGACTTATAGGTTTGTCACTGAATTACTTTCTGTTTTGCTGATACTTTGATTTTTAACTTTAAATGACTTGATATTTAGTCTGAAGCTAAGAAATGATATAGTTTGGTAAAACTTCAAGAAATCACTGTATCCAGCAAATTACTTTATCAACACATTAGTGTGACAAACAGAATTTGAATCCGCACTCATCTAATTAGCTCACCTGGCTATGCCAGGGTGAGCTTTTGCCATCACTTGGCGTCCATCATCCGTTGTCCGTCTGTCCGGCGTAAACTTTTCATTCAAAGATCTTCTCCTCTGAAACCACTGGGCCAATCGGAACCAAATTTGGTCACAATAGTCCTTGGGTGGTCCCCTTTAAAAAAGGTATCCGGCAGGTCTATACCTNATCCGATAAAAAACATGGCCGCCAGCGCGGAACTTAGGTTTAACATTGGACCCTATGGGAAAATTCACAATTTCTTCTTCTGCTCTGAAACCGCTGAAGCAAATTCAACCAAACTTTACACAAATTATGTACTAAAGGTCCTTAACAAAGATTGCTCATATCGTTTGGATCCGATTAAAAAAATGGCCGCCAGCCCGGAAGATAGTTTAACATTGGCCCTATGGGAAATTCACATTTTCATCTTCTCCTCTGAAACCACCAAAGCAAATTCAACCAAACTTTACAGGAATGATGTATGGAAGGTCCTTTACGAAGATTGCTCATATCGTTCCAATCTGATTAAAAACATGGCGGCCAGCGCGGAATTTAGATTTAACATTGGACCCTATGGGAAAATTCACAATTTCTTCTTCTGCTCTGAAACCGCTGAAGCAAATTCAACCAAACTTTACAGGAGTGATGAACTGAAGGTCCTTAACAAAGATTGCTCATTTCGTTCGGATCCAATTAAAAACATGGCTGCCAGCACAGAACATAGTTTATTTTCGCTCTATGGGAAATTCACATAAAAAACAAGGCCACCATGCAGAACATGGAAAACCCTGCTTCAGCATTTTGTCAGGTGAGCGATTCAGGCTCAGTGTCTGAGCCTCTAGTTTTCATGAATGAAATTTTGGTCAAAAATTTCTTGGCTTGTATAAGTGTGAATGATTTGAAATTTGGTCTGAAGCTTGGAAATGATGAGACGTATTAAGTAAGTGATTTTCATGTTTGTTGGACTTCTACTTCCTGTTTGGAGATGCTTTGATTTTTTTTACTTTTAACAAATTTTTCGTCACAGATTTCTTGGCTTATACTATGGGGAATGATTTGAAAATTGGCCTGGTGCTTTGAAATGATGACTTGTATTGTGTAAGCAATTTTAAAGTTTGTTGGATATCCACTTCCTGTTGCCGATACTTTGATTTTTTTCTATGAACAAAATTTTCGTTACAGATTTCTTCGCTTCTTCAATAGAGAATTATTTGAAATTTGGTCTGAAGCTTGATAATAATGAGTTGTATTGTGTAAGCAATTTTCAACATTGTCAGGCATCCACTTCCTGTTTGCCAATACTTTGATTTTTTACTATTAACGAAATTTTCGTCACAAATTTCTTGGCTTCTACAATAGGGAATAGTTTGAAATTTGGTCTTAAGCTTGGAAATGATGATTTGTATTGTGTGAGTGACTTATAGGTTTGTCACTGAATTACTTTCTGTTTTGCTGATACTTTGATTTTTAACTTTAAATGACTTGATATTTAGTCTGAAGCTAAGAAATGATATAGTTTGGTAAAACTTCAAGAAATCACTGTATCCAGCAAATTACTTTATCAACACATTAGTGTGTCAAACAGAATTTGAATCCGCACTCATCTAATTAGCTCACCTGGCTATGCCAGGGTGAGCTTTTGCCATCACTTGGCGTCCGTCATCCGTTGTCCGTCTGTCCGGCGTAAACTTTTCATTCAAAGATCTTCTCCTCTGAAACCACTGGGCCAATCGGAACCGAATTTGGTCACAATAGTCCTTGGGTGGTCCCCTTTAAAAAAGGTATCCGGCAGGTCCGTACCTCATCCAAGATGGCCGCCAACGGGGAACATAGTTTTAACATTGGACCCTATGGGTAAACACATTCAAAGATCTTCTTCTCAGAAACTACCAGTCCAATTATAACCAAACTTAGTCACAATGGTCCTTAGATGGTCCCTTCCAAAAAAGGTATCC
>MJUU01065809.1:46026-67062 GCA_002080025.1 Modiolus philippinarum
ACTTTAAAAACAGTTCAAGATATTGGAGGTGTTCGAGCTACAAAAGTTTGAGAAACTGAAGATCAACTGTATAACTTACAATGTTTCCTTGATTAAGGCAACTGAAAGCCAGGTGAGCGATACAGGCTCCTGGGAGCCTCTGGTTTTTAAATCCACAACTCCTTCAAAACTGCAAGTCCGATTCCAACCAAACTTTCAGGATATGTTGTTCACCTGGTGTAGTTGTGCATCTGAAACTTTGAATTTTGATTTTACAGATTTAAGAGGTTCAAGGAGCCGAAATAGCTTATTTGTGAGTCTGTTGGTTCAGGAATCCGTAACTCCTTCATAACTTCAAGTCCGATTCCAACCAAACTTTCAAGATATGTTGTTCATCTGGTGTAGTTGTGCACCAGATACTTAGAATTTTGATTTTACAGAATTTAGAGGTTTACAGAGCCAAATTGCTGTCACGTTAATCTTGTTTGTTAATCTGCAACTCCATCACAACTGTCTGTCCGATTCCAACCAAACTTTCAGTATATGTTAGAAAAGAGAAGGGAAATGGGGAATGTGTCAAAGAGACAATGACCCCAAGGGGAGTAATAACAACTCAAAGCCACCATAAGATCTTCAATGAAGTGTGAGGAAACCCCACATCCAACGGCAGGTCAGAGTCGGCCCCTGAATGAAGAGTTATCAAGATCAGTGAAATAAACATCATCCTAGACTCCTATAGACATAAAGTAAACTAACTAGAAAAAAGACAAACTACTCTGTTGTTTATCAGGTCTGGTTATGCACATTATACTTAAAATTTTGTTTAGAGGTTTGCCAAGCCAACATAGCTCATCTGTTAATTCAGTTTGTTAATCTACAAGTCCCCAATTAAAAACTGTAATTTTATTCTTAACAAATTTGCATAATATGTTTTTTTCCTAATCTAGACATGCACATGATACTTAAAATACAATTTCTAATTCTACTGATTTAAGAGGATTACCTGGCCAAAAATGGCTGTTCTCTATTGCAGGCGACACAAGTGCTCCATGGAACACCCATCAATTTTTATCAATAGCACAAAACAATTTGGACCATATTTTTTTAGGAACCAAGGGACTTTGGTTGCTGGTACTTCACACAGAGCTTCAGTATAGAAATTGAATCATGTCAGACGTTTTTTAATCTGCTGATCATTAACTTTCCGTTTGACTGATTTATAATATAAAAATACAAACCAGAATATCTCTAGGACCTCTGGCAGGGGGTCCAACATTATTGGTTGAAGTCCTAATTTGGTGTGGGCAAAATTGTTTGTGTATGTGTTTAAGTTACTAAGAATGTTTCAATTGCTTAAAATGTTACCTTCCGACAATGACTAAATAAATTCAAAATAAGGAGATACATGAGTATGTGAGCTGTTAAAAGGGATGAATTTATAATCTAAAATATGACCTAAAGCACAAAAAAACATGGCAAAATAAAAGAATAGAAACAATAAAAAGATCGACCGATATATTTCGACAAATCTGTTATCTACGAGTGGGTCGTAATGAATGAAGTAGTAGTTAAAAAATAATATATTGTTTACAGGTAAAACATCTTTGACATTGTGTGTACAGTGTTTAAAAATAATGTATATGATACAGGTAAAAATCTTTGACATAATAAATAAATTCGACCTTTTCAGGCAATATTTGTTCAAAATATGAATGATTTCGAAAGCTATTGAAGAAAAACATCAACGACCTACATTTTGAACTTCTGCAATATTTTCGAAACGGTTTTTCTTCAATAACTTTTAGAATCTTTAATATTTTGAACAAGTATTGAATGAAAAAGATTCAATTATATAATTATTGCCGAAAGGGAACATTTTTATTGACGAAAATACCCTTTATAACTCAAATGATACAGAAACGATTTTGCCCCAACCAAATTAGGACTCCTCCAACCAATTAGGTTGGACACCCTGTCTAGCTTCTGTTCAACTTTCTAGGGCTTTATTTCATCTGGACACAGCCTTGCATTATAAATCCTTCATCTGGTACAAAGCAGCGAGCTTCATGACCTTGTATAATCACACCTTCCAATTGAAGACTTGTTTAGAAGCTGCATTATTTAGTTTGGTGACAGCAGTTGTTCAATTTTTAGACTTAGACAGGTTGGGGATTATCCTCAAGTTTGGGTATTTTACCCATTTTCAGGTATAACCCCTAAAAACAGGTATCAACTAACAATGTAAACATTTGTCAAACAATCAGTTGACTATAGTGAATGCCTGAAGGCCAATCAAGTGTGAGCTAACCATGACTGAGTACGAGCTCACTTCCATTGTATATTTTTTGGCATCACTCAAGATATCAAAAGGGTCAATTATTTCTTATGACTGAGATTGGTTGGTCAGAACATCAGATTGGAATACAAAAGAATTCTAAGTCATCTATAGGGGAAAAAAGTTGACAATAATTTTATCTTTTTGAAAAGGAAAGTTATTCTTTGGATGTCGGTTGATGTGAATATTTATTACAGAATATGCCCTTTTGTAGTTTTGATACTTAATTATCTAATAAACAGCTGAAACCCTTGAAATCAAGGACCAACCTATACCCCATTTTTAGGTATTATATCCATAATCAGGTATAATACCCATATCTGAGGATTGTCCCCAACCTGTTAGATAATTTGGTTAACAGAGTGTCCATAGAAAAGTCAGACAGAGGCTGCCACATGACAGATTTTGTTTTTAAAAATCTATTATTATTTTGGAATCAGACACCTATTATCTCCAAATCTGAGTTCAGTTTTTATACCCCGCCACACTTAGTGGCGTGGTATTATGCGATACCCTCAGTCGTGTGTCCGTCCGTCCGTCCCCCGAAGGTTTCCGACTGATAACTTTTGAATGGAATAACATACAGTCTTCAAACTTGGTATGTAGCTTGTTCACCACAAAACACGGGTCGAGTTCGAATATGTGTTCAGAGGTCCAAGGGGTTCTGGAGTTATGCCCCTTGATACCTCGAAATTTTGTGAAACATGGCGGGGTATCATGTAATCCACCATTACTATTTTTTAATTTACGGCAACGATTTAGAGTAATAAATTACATAGAAAGCAATAAAAATATGAAATGAGGGGAGATAATTACTTTATTTTGTACACAATTTAGCTGCTTTGTTAAGGAATTTAAATATCGTATTTTGAGCCATCCATTGTAGATACGGAAAATTGTCCTCTTTTTTAGACATTTGCTCGGTTCAGCTTTGGAATGGAACCAAACAACGGCAGTAGAATACCGAAGGAACAAGGGAAGCGAAGACCACAAAAATCGAAATCCAAAGACATGGCAAAAACGGCAACAGAGAAAAACAAATATCCAAATATTCAGTGGGATCAATTTTGCCATCTGTCAGTCATAATATAGGATCTGCCTGATTTCTTTATGGACAGCCTCTAAATAGAAAACATGTCTTAAACTAATCTAAAAATAATATAAATATTCCAGTGACTCATGCCTGATAGATAGTGATATCACATAGACTTTTGTAATTAATATTTAGCTCGACTGGCAACAGCCAGAGTGAGCTTGTGCCATCATTTGGAGTCCAGTGACCATCCAGCCGACCATTTACTTTTTAATCAAAGATCTCCTCTGAAAAAAGTTGTAGCAAACTTTGTCACAATACTGATAGTCCTGTAGTGACCCCCTTTAAAAATTGTTTCTGGTATCTTTGCAACCCCATTCAAGATGGCCATCAGCAGGGCACGTAGTTTAACATTGTATCCAATAAGAAAATAATTCAAAGATTTTCTCTTCTGAAAATACTTGACAATGTTAACCAAACTTGGACTCAATAGTACTTAGATGGTCCCTGAAAAAAGGGGTCCGGCAGGTTGTCATTTCATCCAAAATAGTCGCTACATTGGATCATAGTTTAACATTGAATTCTATGAAGCACATTCTTGAACCACTTTGCCAGTTGGAACCAATCAGGGTTCCTTTCAAAATATTGTCTGCCAATATAGCTACCATCAGGAAACATAGTTTAACTTGGGAAGTAATTGAAAAACATTAAAATCGTCTCTGAAACCACTAGGCAAATTAAAACAAAACTTGGTCATAATAGTCCTTTGATGGTGTTCTTTGAAAAGTAAGTGAGAACCGAACCGTCAATCCAAAACGAATAATCTAAGGGCAATGGCAACACCGGAAACAAAAAAGAAACAGAGACACAACATCATGAGTACGGCACAGAAAAGAAAAATGAAGACACACACACAATTGAAGATGAACAACACGGACCCAATAAAAAACCATGGGTGAGATCACGTGCACCGGTAGAGTAAGCATCTCCTGCTTCTTACAAGACACCCGCCGTGTTGAACATGTGGAAACCGGTAGTGAAGTAAAATCCGGTAGAGAAAACAACAATAAAGATTTACGGGGAAAGATCTGTTGTCATCTGGGAAACCGATATCCCATAGTGGTCCACAAGATGGTGATGTCGACTGTAAAACTTCTGGAGGGATGACTTCAAGTTTTGGGTAACATACCCTTGTTGAAGTAGCCTATTTGTGAGCAACCGGGCTATATCTAGGAAGTCACTGTATCGAACACAGGCTCTTGAATAGCGAATGAGCTGGGAGATGTAAACTATAATATGCCGGCGCTGTTTGGGTGTTGCTACAAAGAAAAGGGAAGTTTACTATTGGAAAGGTGAAGTCATCTCGGTTTTCGTACAGCTTAGTTTGAAGTCTACCTCTGTTGTCAATTTCAATGTGAAGGTCATGGAATGAGGCTGATGTGGAAGTGTCTGTGGTATCCTTAATTTCGAGCTCTTTTGGATAGATCAGATGAAGAAAATCACCAAAGGGACGGTTGTTAACTGACAAAATAACATATATATAACGGAAGCTAAAATTGAAGGATTTGGGCAAGTTTTTAATCTTGATTTTGAAGAGGCCCTTCGATGAATTCAGCCTCAAATGAGTGGAGAAACAGATCGGCTAGGAGAGGCGCACAGTTTGTGCCCATAGGAATTCCGATAGTCTGTTGAAAAGAAAGATAGCTGGCAGCGGTGAACATAGTGTTCAAGGTTTCTTGTGGATGCCTTCTTTGAAAAATGTGTTCGCATCAAATCGAAGATAGCTGCAAGCAGGGAACATACTAGTAATATAAAATCTGACACTATGGGTAAGCATTCAAAGGTCTTCTCCTTTCAAGCCACAAAACCAATTGGCACCAAACTTGGTCAACAATAACAGAGGGGAACTTAGTTAACATTGGACTCTTTTGGAAACCACATTCCAAGAAATCTAAAACATTCAAAACAAAACTTTGCAAACTATTGTCATTATATTGATCTCCTTCATAGGCTGAACAGAAAGTCTGCATCCTATCCAACATTGTTGCCAGCAGAGAACATAGTTTAACTTTCTACCATTTAACATTAGGGTCTTTTAACATACTTGAAAATGAGACCATTTAACTTTGGGATTATTTGGACTTTCTGTGTCAGCCAAAGTCCAGGCGAGCGTTACAAGCTTTAAAGGCCTTTGCTACTTTGCCTGTTCGGGCTAAAAAGTATCCCAGGTTATTTGCCGGCACTAGCAAAATTAGTGTTTTTGGATACGAGAAGTAATTTAAATGTATTAATCAATCTTGATTATCAATATATTATTTGATTTCACAAAAAAAGGAATTATGCACACAATTTGCCTTTTTAGCTCACCTGGCCTAAAAGGCCATGTGAGCTTTTACCATCACTATGCGTCAGTCGTCCGTCTGTCTTAACGTCAACAATTTCAAAAATCTTCTCCTCTGAAACCACTGGGCCAAATGTAACCAAACTTGGCCTGAATCATCACCAGGGTATGGCTTCTCAAAATTGTGTTCGATTAGGCGGTAGGTGAAACAACATGGCCGCCGTTGCTAAAAATAGAACATAGGGGTAAATTGCAGTTTTTGGCCAATAACTCAATAACCGTTACAGATATCAAAAATCTGACCGTGGTAAAGTGATCAGCATAGCAAGATCTACCTGCCCTGAAATTTTGAAGAAAATCCGAAAACTCATCTCGGAGTTATTGTCCTTTTCCCGTAAAATTTTCAAAATTTGTGCATTTTTTATTTTTTATTTCAAAAAGTGTAACAGATAGAGGTCAAGTGTAAATTGCAAAAATGTTCAGCATATCAAGATCTACCCACCATGAAATTTTGAAGAAAATCCATAAACCCTTGTAAGAGTTATTGCCCTTTTTTCACCGAATTTTTAAAATATTCGTATTCTTCATCTTTTATTTCCAAAACTAAAGAAGATGAAGGTTAAGTGTAAATTGATGAAATGCTTGCCATGATGTGGCAACTTCAAAACTGATGTTGAAAATTGTTCCTTGACCGCCATTTTCAAAATGGGCGCCAAAAAAGGCGGGAAAATTCAACATTGTCCGATTTCAATGAACTTTGGTTTCCAAATAGATATTGATGTTGTGACTTCAAAACCGATGTTGAAAATTGGTCGTTGACCGCCATTTTCAAAATGGCCACCAAAAAGGCGGGAATATTCAACATTGTCCGATTTCAATGACATTTGGTTTCCAAATAGGTCTTGATGTCGCAACTTCAAAACTGCGATGTTAAAAATTGTTCGTTGACCGCCATTTTCAAATGGCCGCCAAAAAAGGCGGGAAAATTCAACATTGTCCGATTTCAATGAAATTTGATTTCCAGATAGATATTGATGTTGCGACTTCGAAACCGATGTTGAAAATTGTTTGTTGACTGCCATTTACAAAATATTGTCTCGACTTCAAAACAAGTGTCGAAAGTGGTCCTTAGCAAGAACGTTTTTGATGAAAAAAGCCTAACAAAGAAATATAGTAAAACATGATCAGACTTTAAAAAACAGTTCAAGATATTGGAGGTGTTCGAGCTACGAAAGTTGAAGAAACTGAAGATCAATTGTATAACTTACAAGGTTACCTTAATTGTTGCAAATGAAAGCCAAGTGAGCGATACAGGCTCCTGGGAGCCTCTGGTTAAAGTTTATCACAATAACTTATGTGAAATCTTATTGAAGGTTATGATCATAATGCATTTTTTTCTTTGGAAAAAAATAAATAATAAAACACCTTGTGCATTTGTTTGAAATAAGTGAATCATTCTGTTTATATGGAGTATAAAACTGTTAAAAATTTAATTAAATATATAAACTAGAATTGCTCTATTCTGTCGCCTACACATGTAGTATGTGGGAACATATAGAAATCATTACTTTAATCGTTTTGTGTTGGCGTCTTTTTGTCGTCCAACTTGTTAGCTCACCTGGCCTAAAAGGCCATGTGAGCTATTGCCATCACTTGGCATCCGATGGTGTTCGTCCGTCTGTCGTAAATATTTTCAAAAATCTTCTCTGAAACCACTAGCCTAATTTTGACCAAACTTTGCCTGAATCATTACTATGGTATCTCGATTCAAAATTGTGTTCGATTAGTCCAGGGACCAAACAGCATGGCTGTCATCACTAAAAATAGCACATAGGGATAAATTGCTGTTTTTTTGCAAATAACTCAAAAACTATTATAATAGACATCACGAATATGACTTGGATAAAAGTGATCAGCATGACAAAGATCAACCTGCCCAGCAATTCTGAAGAAAATCCAAAAACCCACCTTAGAGTTATAACCTCTTTTCCTCGAAATTTTCAAAATTTTAAGATTTTTTATTTTTTTATATAAAAAAAAACGGTAACAGATAAAGGTCAACTTTAAATTCCTAAAATATCAAGATCTAACTACCTAGAAATTTTGAAGAAAATCTGAATGCGTATAGAGGAGTTAATAACCTTTATTGGTAATTTTTTTTTTAACTTTATACATTTTGCCATGTATTTCAATAAAGATTTGAGATAAAGGTTAAGATTCAAAGCTAAAATGTTTAGTATTTCAAGGACTACATTTTATCTTTATGATGGAAGTTGTGGACCGCACCCAAGACGGCCGCCAGCGGGGAACTTAGTTTAACATTGGACCCTATGGGAGATCTATGAGAAAAACACATTCCAAGATTTCTCTTGAGCCTTCTTTGCCAGTTGGAAACATTATTGGTCACAATTGTCCTTAGTTGGTCTGCTTTGAAAAATGTGTCCGGCAAGTTTCCATCAGATCCCAAATGGCCGCCAGCGGAGAACATAGTTTAACATTGAACCATATTGGAAAACTCATTCACAGATCTTCTCCTCTGAGGCTACTTGTCCAATCGAAACCATACTTTGTCACAGCTGTCCTTAGTTGGTCCCCTTTGAAAAATGTGTCCGGCAAGCCCGCATCAGATCCTAGATGGCCACCAGTGAGGAACTTAGTTTAACATTGGACCCTATGGGAAAACATCTGAAACTACTATGTTAATTGAAACCAAACCTGGTAACAACTGTCCTTTATTGGTCGTCTTTGAAAGATGTGTCTGGCAAGTATGTGTCATATCCAAGATGATCACCAGTGGAGAGCTTAGTTTAACATTTGATGCTATGGGAAAACACATTCAAAGATCTTCTCTGAAACTACTTTTCCTATTTGAACCAAACTTGGTAGCACTGGGCATTTGATGGAACACTTTGAAAAATGTGTCTAGGAAGTTCAAATTAGATCCAAGATGGCCTCCAACGGGAAGCATAGTTTAATATAGAACCCTTAGGCAAATGCATACAAAGATCATCTCCTCTAACAGTGGACCGTATTATATCTAGGTTTATTATCACACTAGAAAATGAGACCCTTTATCATTGAGGTTATTGTCTATGCTAGCTTAATTTGCACTGGGTGAGCTACAAGCTCTTGAGAGCCTCTGGCTCGTATCACTTTTCTCAGCAACTGCAAATCACAGCCATTTTTGTATGTGACTTTAATATGGCGTTCGCTAATGGTATTCAGGTCTGTCGGACATCTACTTCTTGTTTTCCGACTTCGAATGGTTACAGCAAATACTGTCAATGGTAAAAAATTCCGTAAAACTTTTCTCAGCAACTACAAATTGCAGCCACTTGAAATTTTTTTATATGACTTTAGTATGGAGTCCCATATTGCAAATCGATTCCAAGTCTGTCAGACATCTACTCTAGTTTACGAACTTGGAATATTTTCAGCAACGGTAAAAATTTTCGTAACACTTTCTCAGCAACTACAATTTACAGCCACTTTTTCTAATTGTCTTTACAAGTTAATCTCTTGATTTAATAACATGGTCAGTATGCACTACCTTTGATTGTTTTTTTATCAACTATGTGCCCTTAATTGAAAGGTAAAAGCTGAGTAGATTTTAGTTCAATTCATTTTATAACCAAATATTGCAAGATGGTCAGTGACATATAACACTGTTTTTTGCTCACCTGGCCTAAAAGACCATGTGAGCTTTTGCAATCACTTTGCGTCCGTCACCCGTCAACAATTTCAAAAATCTGAAATTGCTGGGCCCATTGTAACCTAACTTGGCCAGAATCATCACCAGAGCTTGCACTTTCAAAATTGTGTTCGATTAGTCGGCTGGTCAATTAAAATGACCGCTATTGCTAAAAATAGAACATAGGGGTAAATTGCAGTTTTTGGCTAATAACTCGACAACCATTACAGATATAAAAAAATCTGAGAGGCTTAAATGATCAGCGTGATGAGATCTACCTACCATGCAATTTTGAGGAAAATTTGAAAACCCATTTCGGAGTTATAGGCCTTTTTCCATAAAATTTTCAAAATTTTTGCATTTATTATTTTTATTTAAGTGTAACAGGTAGAAGTCAAGTGTAAATTGTAACAATGATCAGCATATCAAGATCTACTAACTTTTAAATTTTGCAGAAAGCCTCGACACCGTTGTAGGAGTAAGCGCACTTTTATCACAGAATTTAAAAAAAAAATGTCATATGTTTCGACTTTTATTTTCAAAACTATAGAAGATGAAAGTTAAGTGTAAATTGATAAAATGTTTGCAATGCTGTGGCGACTTCAAAACTGGTATTTAAAATTGTTTGTTGACCGCCATTTTCAAAATGGTCACCAAAAAAGGCGGGAAAATTCAACATTGTCCGATTTCAATGAAATTTTGTTTCCAAATAGGTATTGATGTCGTAACTTCAAAACTGATATTAAAAATTGTCTGAAATAGGAGGTGCACATCTACATTATGTCATGAAGACTGTGTTAAAGTTTCATCAAAATCTATTCAGTGGTTCAGGAGGAGTAGCGAATAAGAGATGGTACCCCCTTGTAATGTAAAGGCTAAGTCATGTTCTGCTATGGGAACCCCCCAAAAATCAATCAAATCAATTTCTGAAATAGGAGGTGCACATTTACATTATGTCATAAAGACTGTGTTAAAGTTTCATGAAAATCTGTTCACTGGTTCAGGAGGAGTAGCGGATAAGAGATGGATACCCCCTTGTAATGTAATGGCTAAGTTCATGTTTTACAATGGGAAACCCCAAAAATCAATCAAATCTAATTCTGAAATAGAAGGTGCACATCTACATTATGTCACACAGACTGTGTTTAAGTTTCATCACAATCTATTTAGTGGTTCAGGAGGAGTAGTGGATAAGAGATGGGTACCCCCTTGTAATGTAATGGCTAAGTCCATGCTATGGAAAACCCCAAAAATCAATCAAATCAAATTCTGAAATAGGAGCTGTACATCTACATTATGTCATAAAGACTGTGTTTAAGTTTCATCAAAATCTATTTAGTGGTTCAGGAGGAGTAGCGGATAAGAGATGGGTACCCTCAGGTGTAACGGACGGACGGAAAGACAGACGGACGGACGGAATGACGGACGGACGGACAACCCCATCACTAAAAATAAATGATACAACAGCTTATGATAGACAAAGCAGGAAAGCAGATCGTCTTGAAAAACCTTGATAATATTCAAACAACCAAATATTAGAAAAAGATGGCAAATGTGACTAGTCATTTGAACGGCAAAAGGGGGAAAAGTAAATATTAACTAATTAACTGTTGACAATAAGTTAAAGGCAATTTTCTATCAATTAAGATACCACTATGTGTATCGAATTTGAAGCTTTTGATCAAGTCGTTTTAGTAGATACCACTTATAAAAATGCCACTGTATGATAATTGCTGTAGATGAAAATATTCAGAGTGAAAATTTTGCCGTATTTCTACTGACTATAAAAATAATCCTTACTGGGAGAAAGTCCGTATTATTTTAACTGATAATGAACATATGAAGGGTATGGAGTAAATGTACATGGGACCAAATACCTGTAAATACATGGTAAGATTAAGTAAGTGGAACAATGTTTTCATTGTTGTTCTTCAGCTTGAATTCAACATGAGGCATTCAACAAAGAGTAGACACTCCTACATATAGTAAGTTCAAAATAGCCTTAGCACCGGTTTGAGAGGAATTCACTTGCTTAGTATTGAACAACGGTACTTATTTTCTACCTCGTTACAACACTCGTCCGAAAACAAATCTTTTCTTGGCTACTATGAAAGTAAGTAACAAAGTCTAAATATGGTTGTGCGTTCGTTACAAGATTGTAAATTCAAAAACATACGCTTTGAAAATGAATAGAAAAAAATGAAAACGAGAATTACCCAAGGAAACATGGTGATACCAAGTAATCTTGCACACATGATAGCCCAGAAAACAATCGTTCAAAGCAGGAATAGGGCTTTGAGATCGGAATGCAATGAACGTTAGTCAACTGCGCTATCTAGTGTACAACAATACAAGGAACAATGTAGGGGTAGGGAGAGGTGAAATACACCTCACAACTTGTTATCTTGTAACGAACGTCGCATTGAAGAAAATTATCGCTAAATTTGCTAATATACTACCCGCGAAATCGTCCGTGCGGAAAGGACTACTCGATTGGCTAACACAGAACTAACGTATCAAGTACGACTGAATCAAGATTACGGATTTCATATACGAAAAGAAATTCAAATCCATGTATCCCCTTGTCATGAATGCGGGGTCGTCAACAAGCATAAAATATCGGGCACTCTTACAAACACTGTCATCCGTTTGTGGACAAAGGAACCAATCGACAATACAACATATAAACGGAATGTACATAGCAAAGCTATACCAGAGGCAAACATCAAGTTGTGTCTATTTCATGTTTTTGAGACATTTTAAAAGGGAAACAACACCGGGAAAACTTGGAATTTCTATGAGTCAAAATACACAATCTATAAAATTATTGAGGAAAATAGCTTATTGCAAGTCTTTGGATTTGGATGAATATAATTCTCTATATAATCAGCTGTGTGAAGAGTTTCCAGAGAGCGTAAAATCATATATTAACAGAAACTGACACTGCATAAAAGGAGAATGGTTTTGTGGATTGAAAAAGGCGAAAATCATGGGAACAGAATAACGAACAAACAGGACATAAAAACATTAATAAAAAAATACTGAAATTGCTGTTAATTCGGATTCTGTATATGCGCATTTCGACAATTTATGTCTCTTCAGTGCTGATAAAATCAAACTATTGGAAATCCATATATCGAAACTCGAAATATCCATGTTAAAAGACTGATAGAGAACAAAATACCAATAAGACCTAAATAGAGAAGCCAGAATCAGCTAAGAACAGAGCTATGCAAGAAGGAGATACTCATTTGTTTTTGAAAAAAAATGTTAAATTTAGATAATAAAATCAGTTTTCGGGCCATCACCGAAGTACTGGCTACTGGGTTGGTGAATATCCTCGGGGATTAACAGTCCACCAGCAGAGGCATCGGGCCAGTGGTAATAAAGAACATAATACATGACAAAATTAAATATGTTTTAACTCATTCATCCTTGCCTGAATTCGCCAAAAAATTCCTTACTGCAATTAGATCCTTACGGGATAAATGAGATCGTAAGATAGCTGACTTGCTTAAGAAAAGGAAGGTATCATCACTTTAGCCGTATTCTGCGGAATATAAATACCAGCAGTTATTAACACCTTATGCTTATGAACATGTAATAAGACATTTTTCTTAAAGATTTCGAGTAAAAACTTCAGTGAAACAGATTATGACGAGCTAATATTAATTGTCACATCTGAAGAAATTGTTGAAGTTCAACAAAACTGCTCTACATGCAGCTTTTACAGAAGCATGATATTACCTTGTTAGCACGTTTTGAAGCGAAGACAACTTCGGAAAGGAAACCTATATTAATCTGAAGGAATTTCAGTAAGATGGACAATTGCATGGTTAATTAAGTCTCACAAATTCTTTGCAAATGTGCCTTTAACTACAGTTTGCTCAACAATTGTAAATTCCCACAAAACCAGTTTCCCAGTCTGCAAGGTAAAGACGAGCACATAGAATTGCCCATCGGATTTCTTCATGAGTGTCTGAAGAAACCGATGTCATTTTGATAGAACACTTGATATAATAGGTAATGCTTTATAACATTTGGAGCTTTGGTTTTAGAAGTTCTTTTTTTCTTTCACTTTTTTTTGTATCATTACATTTATATGCACATTAATTAAATCTTACTTTATAGCCATTTTGAATTCTGATTTTTGTATGTATATATATTTATATTTATATATTTTATATATATTTATACGGGAGAGTTACTAATGTTGCATAACTTGTGTTCAATCCCCTTTGCTTGTTTATATTGCAATATTAATATTAATGAAGGAAAGATAACAGGAAACACAATCAAATGCCACAATCCACCAGAAACTGCACAAGGAAAAAAAATAAAATGACAAAAGACAAACAAAGACAACGATAGGAACTCGGAGTAGCCGGACTTTGTACAGCTAGCGGTAGGGTTAAAACGGTTTATGGGTACCCCCGTTTTCTCTATCACTTTCCCTATAGTATAATAAACATACAAATAAAACCCAATACAGGTAGACCAATCACTTCAATACCACAATCTTGAAAAGAAAAGAATTAGACAAAACATAATTTAGAAAGATGGGCCAAGGAGTGCTCGCCGCCTAACTGCCGGCTAGGCTCAAGGAGCCTAGCCTGCTGGTAAATACTGTTGCACTGCGGAATATTAATCAAATTCAAAACTTCCCGAAGGGTTTGGTTAAGAATCATCATGGATTTCAGTAACCATCGGCATTATCAGTGAGAGCCTAGTATAACTGTAAAATCTTCAGGTCATTGGATCCATAAGCTGAATCATGAAGAATATCCAGTCAATATCCCTTATTACGTAAATAATGCAAGTAACGCCCCAGTTTTGAGATCACCTGGCTATGTCAGGGTAAGCTATTGCCATCACTTGGTGTCCGTTGACCGTCCGTCGTTAGCTCACTTTCAAAAATCTTCTCCTCTGAAACCACTGGTCAAATGGAACAGCACTTCAACTGAATCATCACTAGGGTATCAATTTTTGAATTTTGTATTTTCTATATCCAAGGTCAAACAACATGACTGCCATTACTAAAAATAGAACATGGGGTAAATTACAGTTTTTAAAAAACCGTTACAAATATCAAAACTCTAACATTTGTAAAAATAATCAGCATGACAAGATCTACTCATGTTGAAATTTTCAACAAAATCTGATGACCCATCTCAGAGTAATTGCCCCTTTTCCGTAAAATTTTCAAAATTTTGATGTTTTTTTTTTTTTTATTAAAAACTATATTGGATAGAGGTTCAGTTTGAATTGCAGAAATGTTGAGCATGTGAAGATCTTCCCACATGGAAAATTTGAAGAAAATCCAAGTACCTATATATGAGTGATGGCCCTTTATTGGTCAAATTTTTCGTGATTTTATACTTTTTAAACGCTTCGAGATAGAAGTCAAGTTTAAATTGCAAAAATGTTCAGCATGTCAGGGACTACATTTTATTGAACACTGTCAAGTTTTCCGACCTCTTCCAAGATGGCCGCCAGCGGGGAACTTAGTTTACTATTTGACCTAATGGGAAATTTCATACAAAGAACTTCTTGAGAACCACTGCATGGATTTGAACCAATCTTGGCATGAATGATGCTTATGAGGTGATGACCAAGTGTTGTTACTTTGGTGCCGTTCCATCATCCAAAATGGCTGCCAGAGGGGAACTTAATTAAAACATTGGACCCTAAGGGAAAATGCTTACAAAGAACTTCTTGAGAACTACTGAATGGATTTGAACCAAACTTGAAATAAATAACTAAATACGTTACTGTGAATTCAATTTCTGCATATGCGCATTTCGACAACTTATGTCTCTTCAGTGCAGATAAAATCTAAACGTTTGGAAGACCATAAACTCAGATATTTAAAAACTGATAGAGAACAAATAATGATGCTAATGAGGTGCTGACCAAGTGTTGCAACTTTGTTGCCGATCGGTAATCCAACAAGGCCGCCAGCATGGAACTAAATTTTAACACTTGACCCTAAGGGAAAATGGATACAAAGAACTTCTTGAGAACAAATGATTGGATTTGAACCAAACTTAGCATGAATGATGCTTATGAGGTGCTAACCAAGTGCGCCAGCGGGGAACTAAATTTTAACATTGGACCCAAAGGGAAAATGCATTAAAAGAACTTCTTTTTGAGAACCATTGAATTGCTTTGAACCATACTTTGCATTAATGATGCTTATTAGGTGCTGACTAAGTATTTTTACTTTGGTGCCGATCTGTCATCTTACATGACCGACAGCATTGGATCCTATGGGAAATGCACACAAAGATCTTCGAGGGAACTGCTGAAAGGATTTAAATCAAACATGACATGAATGATGCCTGTCAGGAGCTGACCAAGTGTCACCAGCTTTGAACTTAATTTAAGATCTTATATTCCTCTACAGAACTGCTGAATATAGATTTATACCAAGCTTTGCATAAATGATGCTCATCAGAAGCTGACCAAGTGTTGTTACTTCGGTGCTGATCCATCATCCAACATGGCCACCAGGGTGAACTGGACCCTAAGGGGAAATGCATACAAAGATATAATAGAAAACCATTGAAATGGATTCAATTTTAACATTGCATAAATGAAACTTGTGCGATTTTAACCAAGTTTGTTATTTTTGTGCCGATCCGTCTTCCGACATGGTCACCAGTAGCAAAACTTAGTTCAACATTGGACCCAATGGGAAATGCATTAATAGATCTTCTCTCCTAAAAACTGCTTGAACAATTTTGGTAGAATTTTGATATGATAGTCCTATGGTGACCTCTTCAAAGTTTTATGTTAAATAGCTGCCAGTAAGAAACTTAGATTAACATAGGCCCCTTAAGTTTGGAAACTGCATTCAAAAATCATCTCTGAAACTGCTTGAACAATTCTAGTAGTATTTTTGTAGTCATCGCTTCCCTTGTTCCTTCGGAATTCTACTGCCGTTGTTTCTAATTACATTTTATAAACAGTTTCTGATTTTTAAGTACATACACCCCAAAGGTGGACCATCAATTGGGAACAATAGTGCTGCCTAGGACCCAAATGAGCAATTCAGGCTCTTGAGAAAATCTTTTTCAGGCTTTTATGTCAGTGTTGATATTTTATCAACATTTCCGTAAAAACGAGGATGAGAAATGCCCTTATTATTAAGCTGTTTGCGAGTCTCATTATATTTAGGTATCAAATGTTTATATCTTCTATAAAAGTTCTTGATAAACTTGTGCTTATCAATCTATGAAATCTGTAACCTTGTTGTAAAAGTTGGGATGTGATAGTAAGGTTACGTTCATTAATATCGTCAAGTATGGAACAGACGCGTGCGAATATGATGGACCTAAAGGAACTTCGCCATCAAGAAAAGGGAAATAAGTAATAGTGAAATCAAAGTCATCCCCTTTATCATAAATTTTAGTTTTAATTGTTCCAGAGTCAACAATGATAGTTAGATCGAGAAATGGGCAGTATTCAGAATCATTGTTTGCTTTATTAAGTTTCAGGTCTTATGGGTAATGAAGTCGACATAGTCTACAAACCGGGGATTATCAATCGTAAGGATATCGTCGATATACTTGCTGTTATCGTTGAAAATAAAAATAACTTGATCACTGTTTTGTATGGTTCCATCCAGTAGTTTTTTTCATAAAGTCCCGTTCGTAACAGAAAGGGAAAAGATCTGCAATGAGAGGTACCCATGGGAATTCAATGACCTGTTGATAAACGATGTTGCCAAAAGGAACAAAAATGTTGTCTAGCAAATATTCAGTGCCTTAATCATGCCATCGCAAGTCCAGGAACAATGATTTTTGCTGATGATAGAGAAGAATCCTTGCTTTTTATTACAAAAGGACTGTAGACCTGAAAATCTGAAAGACCATTTAATGAGTTGTCTCAATTTAGCTTTAATCAATTTATGTGGAACGGTTGTATAAAGTGTAGAAAAAAATCATAACTGTCAATAGAAGAAACTGGTCTTTTTATTGATTTTAGTTTATCTAAAACTTCAATGGACTTTTTTACAGTACTTGATAACTAACTCTTTAATACAGATGAATGCACTGGTTAGATGGATGGATAAATTAGTGGTAGAACAGTTTCTCGATTCCGAAATAAAACGATGTTTGTAGGGATTTTTGTGAAGCTTAGGAACCCAGTACATAGTAGGCAAGTTGTTATCTTTAGGTGGATCTTGGATCATATCTGTATCGCTGAAGTTCTGTTTGGTTAATGTTTTTCGTTAAAATAAGTACGTTTGAAAGTGTTCGACTTTGCCAATTCATTTTTTTTGACACCAATATAATATTTCTTTCAAAAACAAAAAGAAAAAAAAAAACGTTGTTGGAGGCTTTATCGACTGGTACAAACACTATCTATTGCTAAGATCTCTTAAATTTTACTTAATTCTGTTTATAGAAAGCTTAGGCGGTGACTATTCATAATTATCTTTATAGAAATTTATTCTCTTGGTGACTTTAGTTATAATTCTATCTTTGGACTTAATGAGTGCGTGTTTGTCTGCCTTTCTCGCTTGTACCAATTTAAACAGTAATTTGTAACTGCGTTTTTATTAATATCAAAACATACTTGCCAGTTTATTTTCGAATGTGGGCGATTTCTAGGCCCCTTTCTAAAGAAATGTTTGAATTGCTGACAAAGTAGACAAGAGCATCATGTGCAGCTTATGCTTGGAATGACAACTTTTTTTTATTCAAGAATAAAAGAGCAACCTAAATCTAAACACTGGTTCTGTTGTAACTGTAAATAATTCATGTTTTGAATATATATGTAGTAAAAACAATACTATGTTTATTGGGTTATAATTTTTGGATTTTAAATGAAATGGACTTCTATAACCTATAAAAAAAAGGTCCTTTATATTAACAGATATATTTCGTGAATCTTATGCATTTACTGGCCAGGGGTCTTGTTTGTTTTAGTTTTTATAATTGTTTTAGATATTTAGCCACCAGATCTTTTAACACATTGATAAATTTTAGAAGTTTTATTTAAATACGTATAACTGTATATTAATAAATGTGTATAAATTTTGTGTACATTTTAAAACATAAAGATATAAAAAAAGTCATAGATAAGGATGTCAATGAGGCAACAAAATGGAATGAAACTATATATATAAAAGCATCCATGGTGTCCGAGTCTATGTCCAGCCTAAGTAACTAAGCAGGGTAGGATCCTTAAACCTTAAACATGCATGTGAATCTGGGATTGAATGACAGTCATCAAGAAAGTTCGGCCACTCTGACCAATATTTTCCGTTTTAAGTACCAGTCCATCGAAGAAACAGGCAAAATGCGTTGGTGAAGTGGCACATTGAGGGTAAAAACGCAAACTTTTGATGTTTGATTTTTATAAAACTAACCAAGAAACCGTTATTTTGAAAGATAAAAGTTCTGTGTCATTTTGCCTTTTTGAGTTATCAGCATCCGCAATTTAGTTACATTGTATACGGATTAAGTACGGGAAAATTTCCGCACCATTTTTCCTCTATAAAACCAGTCAAAATGCATCTTGAGACCTGACACATGTTCGGATGTAAAAACTTTTTGGGATTTGTTATTATGACAAAATGAATTCACTTCAGCTAAAAAATAAAGAATCTAAATTTCTGATGTGCCGCCCACTGCCTGACTCTTGGCTGGAATACTACTTGAATAAATAACTCTTGAATTTTCTTAACGATCTTACTTCACTGTTCGTTGTAGGAACTCTTTCCTTGCACATGCATATATCTATGGTGGTAGATCAGCATGAAGGCAAAATTAGATGACTTTTACTTTGATTTACATTAACGTCAGAGTTCAGATCACAGTAATTGTACATGACAGAATCGTCTAAAATTACATCTTTTTATTGTATTTTAAAAAAAAAATATTTGGTAAAAGCTATAAACAATTTTGAAAAATAGATAATTGCAGGACAATAATACCGAATTTGTAAAATATTTTTGAACTTAATGAATAAAGGAGGGTATAATCCCCCTTTTTGGACTCGAGACTTTGACCTTATTTTGGGCGTACTTTGGACTTGGCCACTTGAGTCCATTGGCTCCACGGACTCAAAAGTCATAGCATTTTCGACTTGTACTTAAAATTAAAAGAAAAATAAATAAAAAATAAAAAATGGACTCTGGACTTCATCTCAAATTTTGGGCGTACTCTAGACTCAAGGAGGTAGGGGTTATACCCTCATAAAGTGATGTCTTTGGATAGTGAAAAGAGAAGTAAGTCATGAACATGTTTTAATATTTACTTCAAAATGGCAGGACAGGTATATCTTGACAATTTTGAAAAGTAAATAACAGTTTTTAGTGCACACCAACAAAATGTAGAATCGTCTAACCTTGCACATGCAATGCATCTATAATGGTAGACAGCATCCATGCAAGCACACTTAGATCACTTTCAGAAACTAAATACATAGTAACTTCGGTACTTTGTTATATATTTCATCCACATTTTCTTCATAATTGACTTACATTTAAGTTTACACCCGAGTTCAGAAATCAACCTCTGTACATGGTTATGGAACCTTGTCTCTGATGGTAGGTACTCGCAGAATCAAATCTTTTTCACCCATATTTTGTGCTCTTTTAACTTGTATTCAAGTCAACGTCCGATTTAGTAGGTGGTAGTTAGTAGTTAACTATGGGGAAAAATCTGCGGTTTTCAAAAAACCGCAGATTTTTCCCCATAGTTAACTACTATCTACGGGACTAACGAGAATAAACAAACATGTAAGATTTGTTATTCACTACAGTTGAGACGGGTAAAACGGGCTAGATTCTTAGTTCACTCACATTTTTTACGTTGCTTGCGGTTTAAGCATCTCATAAGTAAAACAAAAATCTTATAGGTTTTACTCTTTTTCCAACGCTCAAGACTCTTGTTTGCCTGTTTAAGACACTGTTTATAAACTCTATCATTTCTATATAAGAAAGAAAAATAATAATCCAGTAATAACAGTTCTGTGATAGATATGAGTATTGTAACTTTTACTAGACACTCCCATAAGAACTCCACAAAATGGAGAAGCACAAGTCAAAACGGACTACAAATTTAGCATAAATGATAAGGCTTCGTTTTATGACTGGTATAATGGGTATTTTTTAATCAAGTTTAAAGTAGATAAACTAGCTGACGGAGCAGCACCGGACAACGACACAGTATCTGTTATTTCAGATGTAACAAATTTTCTTAGTCAAATGACAGTCCACCAAAACGGAAAAACAGTTTACGACTGTAATAATTTATCTCTAGCAAATCACGTCAAATCATTGCTTACACTTTAAGATGGTTATGTTAACAGCTTAGGCAAAAACAGCTTTATTTACCCTGATAATGTTGCAACCACTGCTGATAATACAGGATTTGCTGCGAGAACAACGTTAACTAAAACAAGAAAAGAAGTAACGGCGGAAATACCACTAAATAGATCCTCGTTGGAACAAAATCTTTTACCCCCAGCACAGATGGGAATAACAGTAGAAATAAACAACGACAATTATTTATTATACAAGGCTGATGGCGCTGATGACGGTAGAGTTGTAATTACACATTTTGAACTTTGGATTCCTAGACTAAAATTAAATTGATTCCTAGACTAAAATTAAATTCTGTTGGTTTAACGGATGTGTTACA
>MJUU01065815.1:0-21094 GCA_002080025.1 Modiolus philippinarum
AGATGCTTTTCCCTTAGGGTGACCGGTCCCATGTTAGACTATGTTCTGTGCTGGCAGCCATGTTTTTAATGGAATCGGAAAAATATAGGCAATCTCAATAAAAGACCTTCCATACATCAATCCTGTAGAGTTTGGTTCAATTTGCTTCAGTAGCTTCAGAGGAGATAGCAAATATATGCTTTTTCCCATAGGGTCCAATGTTAAATCTCAGCACTGGCGGCCATGTTTTTTGGCGGATCGAAAAAATTTCATCAAAATAAGTATAAGACCTTCCATACATCATTCCTGTAAAGTTTGGTTCCATTTGCTTTAGTAACTTCAGAGGAGATAGCAAATATTTGCTTTTCCCATAGAGTCCCATGTTAAACTATGTTCTGCGCTTGCGGCCATGTTTTTTCACGGATCTTAAAAATTTCGGCAAACTAAGTAAAGGACCTTCCATACATCATTCCTGTAGAGTTTGGTTCAATTTACTTCAGTAGCTTCAGAGGAGATAGCAAATATATGCTTTTTCCCATAGGGTCCAATGTTAAATCTAAGTTCAGCGCTGGCGGCCATGTTTTTTGGCGGATTGGAAAAATTTCTGCAAACTTAGTAAAGGACCTTCCATACATCATTCCTGTAAAGTTTGGTTCAAATTGGTCCAGTGGTTTCTGAGGAGATAGCAAAAATGTGAAAAGTTTACGGACGGACGACGGACGACGACGGACGCCAAGTGATGGCAAAAGCTCACATGGCCTTTAGGCCAGGTGAGCTAAAAACTATTAAGTCACTTATACATGCGAAACGGTTAAAACATTATCATGATCCTGCACAAAGACCAAATTACTTTCTTCCTGAATATCAGGACCTTGAATTAAATCCTGAAGAAATAATTGAGCAAGATATCAATGAAGGTCAGGATAATACACATACCAATAATGAAGATGAAACTGATAATGAAAATGATATGCCTAATCATTCTCAAAATCTCTCACAACACCAACATGATAGGGTTGACAACGATGCTAGGCTATCTCAAAATAACAATAATTCTCAAAATATTGGGAAAATTAATGACCAGCAATCTTTCAGCCAATCTCAAAGAAATAAAAATAAAGATCAATCCACCAACAAATCTAAAAATAATACAAAGGGTCCAAAGACTAAAAATACTGAACCATTTAAAGAGGAACAAATTGAGAAACTAATGGAATATAGTCTGTATCAAGGCAAACCTATTTATAAAATAAAATTCACTGGGCAACCAGGTACTTCCTGGCAAGATGGGCAACTAATTCCACAAAATCTTAAGCAAAATTACCATAGATTGTATAACGCAAAAGGTCGAAATAGGAAAAGACTTAATAATAAACATAAATATTTTGATACAAAACAAGTCGAGCAACAACCTTCTATTCAATCCATGCAGAAAGATAAGCCATGTTCAAAAGTTTACTTTGTTTCATTGGACAGAAATCAAAAAGAATCAAGATATGGTGTTCAAAAACCAAATGGTGACAAACTCAATTCTATGTTTTTGAGCGATAACTTGCCCCCTGAAATTTTTAAGAGTTTTTTAAGCCTTTTAAAACAGAAAGAAATTGAGTGTATAAAATCAAACCACCCCCTTAAACAAAGGAAGTTCATTCCAGTGTCATTATATAGTATCTATACTGGTCAGTTTCTCCATCACTTTACACCAAGACAATGTGGTCGGCAACCTACAGAGCAGGCATCTGCTCAAGGTATTAATAGATTCAGACTTAAATTAATTGAGCATAACATCAAAGCAAATGGGTTTGACCCAGATCTCTATTAGACACAAATTATTTTTGAAGTGTCCTCAGTACCTCGGTACATTTTTTTTTTTCTCAGTACTGTGAAACATAAGATTCAGCATTGTATTTCTTACGTACAGAACAAATTGTACTCCTAAACATTTTTGGAACATGTTTTCGGTGATCACAGGACAGGAGTTGACCTCATCAATCAAATCTTATCCTGGAGATCTCTGGTAAATGGGAAGTGATGAGCCTATTCACCAGAAAAATAAAATTCTAAATGAATCTTTGCAAAATAGCAATTTCAAGCTATTCAAATGCATTGATGGTTCTTCAATTCTTTGCTCATGCTCATACTAACAAAAGTTTTACTTTAGAATACACACTTGTATTCATGTTGATAACTTCACAATTTGCCAAACTATTTCTGAATGCACTCATAATAAAGTGAAATGAAAAAAAAAAGAAAGAACTGAAAGCAAATCAAAAAAAATAGTATTTAACTATCAAATAAACATAACAAGAGCTGTCGCCGAATGGCAGCCAAAGATACCCCCCGCTCATTGAACCCTGAATCCATATGGTAAGTGCAAAATTAAGTTGGTGTGGACACAATACAGGTGCGGACACAGAACAAGTGTGGACACAATGATATAATCTTCAAGAAAAAACTTTTCACAAGGGTTCCAATGAAAACACTCTGTCTAAATCAGACAAATATAAAATTCACCCTTTTCAGCCTATTTGACATTTTACACATCTACAAATAGTGTTCTTCCTTTGTCTAAAGTTTCATCAAAAACCTTCAAGTGGATTAAGAGGAGTTTTGCGTAAGAGGTAACCCATACATAGGGAATCAATGAAAACTCAAAGTTGAATTATCTCCCCTTCCTGGTTTCTGGCAATAATTATATTCCTTCATAAACATCTCCATATAGTGTTCTTACTTTGTGTAAAGTTTCATTAAATTCTTCCGAGTGGTTTAAGAGGAGTTGCGCTTACGAGGTAACCCATACATGGGGAATCAACGAATAGTCAAAGTCCAATTATCTCCCCTTCCTGGTTTCGGACAATAATTATATTTATTCATGCACATCTCCTAATAGTGTCCTTCCTTTGTGTAAAGTTTCATCAAAATCCTTCAAGTGGTTTAAGAGGAGTTGCGCTTACGAGGTAACCCATAAATAGGGAATCAACGAAAAGTCAAAGTCGGATTATCTCCCCTTCCTGGTTTCGGACAATAATTATATTACTTCATGCACATCTCCATATAATGTCCTTCCTTTGTGTAAAGTTTCATCAAAATCCTTCAAGTGGTTTAAGAGGAGTTGCGCTTACGAGAAGTGTGGACAGATGGACAGACGGACAGACGGACAGACGGACGTACAGACAGACAGGGTGATTCCTATATACCCCCCCAAACTTTGTTTGCGGGGGGTATAAAATAAGCTAGGTGTAAATATTTAAGTGTCACACGTGCAGGCTGTACTTTACTACTGTCAATGCCACAAATGTTCATGATTCTCAGCAGTTACCAGAATTAAAAGGAAAAGAAGGAAAAGCTGAATTCAAAAAGACAAAATGGAATACAGATGGCCAGATTTTGAAGAAAGTTTCCCTAGCTCTGTACCATATACCGAGTATATGGGAAAAGGAAACTTACAGTCGGTACCTTTGGCATAAACCAGGCGACTTGTTCTGACCGTGGTTTAGCCTGGCGACTGGCTGGAAACATTAGTGTTTCTATTTATGTTCAAATGGCATAACCAGGCGACTGGTTAAAATGGTGTAAACCATTATGGTTCCAAACGGTGCTAACCAGGCGACTGGTCAGCGACATATTGTTTCCAAAACATGGACATAAAACGGTATAAAATCAGGCGACTGATTGGAAATACAGCTACGTCCAATACTTGGTTTATTTAAATGTACACCAGGCGACTGGTGGAAGGCATTGTGGTGTACCAACCAGGCGACTGGTAAAAGACAATGGCATCTCCTTACTGTACCACTCAGTATTGAGGAAGGAATGTCATTGTTCTTAATATTCGACTTACTCGAATCTGTATCCAGTTAAAGGAAAATCCAAAACAGAAGAAGGACATTTAATTACACAAATTAGAAAATTAATGTAAAATTATTGCTTCATTTATGGTTTATACTTATTTTATTTGTTTTATGAAACATTTGTCTTATCAAACAAAGTTGAATTGTATATTTAAAAGTATGTGTTATGAATTTTTTTTTGTTATGATGAATATGATATGATGCTGCATAATTTCAGCATGACTTGACAAGTCATATTTTATTCTATTGTGTTCATTAATGCTATGGATAAAGCTCATTGATTATGGCTATTTATGATCATCATGTTTATTGTATGATTTAATTCACTATTGTCTTACATGTCTTAGGAACTTTTCTAGATTTTATGTATTCATGTACATGTATTAACATTTATAATTTGTTTTTTTTATAGATCAGTATGTGTTGTGTGTAACAGTCAAACTTATATCAAAATGATAATTGTCTTCGTTTCTTTTCTTTTTTTCTCTCCATAGCTCATATGTCGTAACTTTGAATCCAGTGTTTAGGCACAAGTTTAGTGGATTGTAATTCGGGCATTGTGCAAAATTTTTTTTTCCTTTCAGTTTAAATTATTTTGGCTTATATTTAGTTCTCAGAACAATTAATACAAGAAAAAAGACAGCAATGGTAAATCTCACACTATAAGTGTTTGCAATGATTTGAGATATTTGGTTACCAGAATTAAAGTTTGGAATCGCCAACCAACCTTTGATTTCTTGGTATCTTCTGAATGGGAATGGCGAGCCCATACAGAAGTTCAAAATTGAAAAAAAAAATTAAGAAAGCAGATTTGCTTTTGTTAAACCATTGTTTTCTTTCATTTTTCTACTGATCATTTTTGTGGTTATGAATATTCATCAATAATAGTTTGATTTCAGTGTTGATATTTTTTTATTTAATGATATGATACATGGTTATTCACTTATTAGCAATTTAATAATTTTTTTTTGGCATACATGTGTGTTTGTGTGTAATGTCAATGACTTATGATTCTGTTGATTATTAATTTTGCATTATTTGTTTCAATATCATTAACAAAATATTATGGTCTATAGATGTTTATCATTCACATTTACTTTAATATGCAATGATTTCTGTTTGTTTTGATTTATTTGTGTTTGTCTTCATTTAACAGGCATATTTATATGTCTTTAACTTGCATTTCATACATGCATTATGTATTGCTTGCTGATTTTTTTTTCCCCTATTTGCTGGTTCTTACACAGAGATTTTTTTATCATTATTTTCACTTTTTGGTATGTTTGTTTTCAGTTATATTTCTGTGCAAATTTTTTTCATCATGGTATTTGCTAAATTTTTTAAAAATTTTAAGATTTCGGAGAAATCTTGGTGAGGAAGGGAGAGTATATCACCAGTGCAAAATGATGCATTTTGCACTCATGATAAATTTATACAGTTATTTCCCTTTATTGTATTCATTTTCTTGTATTTTATATTTTATGTGCAAAGATACATTTTCTGTTACGTATAAATATTTTCTCTAAATCATTTTAATTATTCTGTATAATTCAAATTTAGTATTTTTATAATCTTAGAATATCAGTTGTTTAGGGATTCTAGATAAAACCTGGATTACAAGCTATATTTAATTGTTGAATCAATTTTTGTTTGAGGAATTATAAGATTATGTCATTATTTGTATTTTAGATTTTTGGAAAATATATGAATGCTTTTTGATCATGGTAAAGCTGTTAAAAATACTTAGATAAAATTGTCATGGATTTTGGTAAATATGATTATTTCACTTGTCAAAAATAAGGTGCTAATTGAAATTGTGTTGTTTGTAATAAGTGTTAGAAATAATCTTGAGAAACATGTTTGCTAGACAGATTAAAATTATATGTTTAGGTTGTTAAGGAAATTATATATAAAATGAAGATAGTTTTGAAAATGTTCAGAAATATATTCAGTTAATCTTTGATTTAGGCTCTTACACTTAGATTGTGATTCCGATATAGTTATCTTTAATTTTTGAATGGGATTGTTGACTATTTCTTGTTATAATTTGTTATTTCAATTTTAAATGTTATTATTTCACTGGAGACAATAAATTATATGAAACGTTGCAAGTAGTTGGATCATGGATTAAAAACAATTAGCTAGTTCCCCATTGAACAATTAAATGTGCACCAGGTGAAGATGCAGCCAACGACCATCCCAACTATGGAGCTCTTCACCTCGGTCACAAAACTATGAAAGCCCTATCACTTACCATTCAAAAGATATGCTCAATGTTAAAGTTTTTATGCAGTTGTTCACAGGCCAAGGTCAAGGTCACAATGTCAACTTTTCTGATACCAATTAAAAGGTCTTGCCACAAGAAATGCACATGCAAAATATGAAAGCCATATCACTTATCATTCAAAAGATATACCCAATGTTAAAAGTATATATTTTTTTTTTTTCAAAAAGTTCATCACATGTCAAGGTCAAGGTCACAAGGTCCAAAATTTTGGTATGGTTAGAAAGGTCTCTCCACAAGACTATGAAAGCCCTATCACTTACTATTCAAAAGATATGCTCAATGTTAAAGTTTTTATGCAGTTGTTCACAGGCAAAGGTCAAGGTCACAAGGTCAACTATTCTGGTATCAATTAAAAGGTCTTGCCAAAAGGAATGCACATGCAAAATATGAATGCCATATCACTTACCATTCAAAAGATATACCCTATGTTAAAGTTAAATATTTTTTTCAAAAAGTCCATCACATGTCAAGGTCAAGGTCACAAGGTCCGAAATTTTGGTATCGTTTGAAAGGTCTAGCCACAAGGAATACACATGCAAAATATGAGAGCCCTATCACTCTTACCATTCAAAAGATATACCCAATGTTAAAGTTTTTTGTGGACAAACAGACAAACAGACAGACAGACAGGCCAAAAACTATATGCCCCCCGAATCTTCGATTCACGGTGGCATAATAAAAATTAGCCCTTATGACTCCTTATGATTCCTCTTTGACCCTTTATAGCTCGGAAACGATAAGAGCTACGCCCAATCCATTGACATACTGNCTTATATCAGGAGGAATCCAAAGAAAATAAAGGGCTACGCCTAGCGCACCATGATACGACTGCAGCATGTCGTCCACTGAAATTTGAAAAAGTGTAATTTAAAGTGAGTATGGACATAGGAAAGAGCTTGACACAATAATTAGATGGACACAATAAGGAGATTGACCAAGTAATTAGCTGGACACAAACTAGGGAAAATAAAAATTAGCCCTTATGGCTCCTTATGATTCCTCTTTGACCATTTATAGCTCGGAAACAGTAAGAGCTACGTCCAATCCATTGACATGCTGCTAAAAGAAATTCCATCAAAATCTGATCAAAAATAAAGTTGCATATTATTTCGAAAAAAAATGCAATTTTGGCCCCTTAGACCCCTTATAGCTAGGAAACAGTAAGACCTATGCAGAATCCATTGACATACCACTGAAAGCTTATATCAAGAGGAATCCAAAGAAAAAAATCCCATCGAAATTTGGTGAAAAATAAAAATTTAAGGTAATCTGCAAATTTGCAGTTTTGGTCCCTGTGAACCCTTATAGCTCAGAAACGGTAAGAACTAAGCCAAATCCATTTACATACTACTGAAAGCTTACATCAAGAGGAATCCAAAGAAAAAAATCCCATCGAAATCAAATGAAAAATAAAAATTTTAGGTTATCTGTAAATTTACCATTTCGGCCCCCTTCCGGCCCCTCATAGCTCGGAAACGGTAAGAGCTATGCCAAATCCACTGACATACTATTGAAAGCTTACATCAAGAGGAATCCAAAGAAAAAATCCCATCGAAATATGATGAAAAATAAAAATTTTAGGTTATCTGTAAATTTACCATTTTGGCCCCTTCGGCCCCTCAAAGCTCGGAAACGGTAAGAGCTACACCAAATCCATTGACACACTACTGAAAGCCTACATCAAGAGGAATCCAAGGAAAAAAATCCCATCGAAATCCGATGAAAAATAAAAAATTTTAGGTTATTTGTAAATTTACGATTTTGGCCCCCTTCGGCCCCTCATTGCTCGGAAACGGTAAGAGCTACGCCAAATCCGTTGACTTATAACAGAAAGCTTACATCAAGAGGAATCCAAAGAAAAAATCCCATCAAAATCCGCTGAAAAATAAAAATTTTAGGTTATCTGTAAATTTATGATTTTGGCCCCCTTCGGCCCCTCATAGCTCGGAAACGGTAAGAGCTACGCCAAATACGTTGACATATTACTGAAAGCTTACATCTAGAGGAATCCACAGAAAAAAATTCCATGGAAATCCAATGAAAAATAAAAATTTTAGGTTATCTGTAAATTTACGATTTTGGCCCCCTTCGGCCACTCATAGCTGGGTTGGAAACAAGTTACCAAAAGATCTAATAGTAAAGCGCTATGTTAATTTTTCATGAGGAATCCTTTGGTAAAAATTGCATTGAAATCGTACTAAAAATTAAAAAAATGAAATTTTTGAAATTCGCCCCTTTTGGACACATTTATCTCGTGAACGGTACATGCCACGTGAAATCCGTTGGCATACACCAGATTGGAAATTTTCTAAGGAGTTTACAGAAAGAAACCCCATCAAAATCCGATAAATAATAAAGATTCTACAGTCAAATATGTGACAACAACCAATTTAACCCCTTTTGGCCCCTTTTTCTAAAACGGGTGGGGCCCGGAACATAAAATTACAGCCTGGGCTAAAGCATGTGCCAAGAAACATCATACTAAAATTTGAAAATGATCCGTTCACTGAAACCAAAGTTATGCTGTCCACAGACACAAAAATACCCAATTTTACCCCTTTTTGGCCCCTTTTTCTAAAACGGGTGGGGCCACAAACCCGAAATTAAAACCCGGGATTGCCATTATGCCAAGACACCACATACTGAAATTTGAAGATGATCCGTCCACTAGGAACAAAGTTATGCTGGCCACAGACGCCGACGACTGCGCCATACCATAATGCGACCGCAAAATTTTTGCGGTCGTATAAAAATCCCATCAAAATGCAATGAAAAATATAGGTAATCTGCAGTTTTGGTCCCTTTGAACCCTTATAGCAAGGAAACGGTAAGAGCTATACTAAATCCGTTCTTTGACACACTACTGAAAGCTTGTATCAAGAGGAATTCAAAGAAAAAAATTCCATGAAAAAATAATAAAGGGCCGAGCGCAGCATGATACGACAGCAGCATGTCGAACACTGGAATTTGAACAAGTGTAAACTAAAATGAATGTGGACACAGTAATTTGCTGGACAAAATAAGGACCTTGACACATAAATTAACTGGACACAAACTAGTGAAAATAAAAATTAGCCCTTTTAATCCATTATTACTAGGATACTGTAAGAGCTAAGAAATTCTGTTGACTACGTACCATCAAGAGAAATCCAAAGAAAAACTCAGGTTGAAGTCCAATGAAATAAAGATTTCACATATTTTGAAACATCGCAATTTGGCCCTTTTGACCCATTATAGCTTGGAAACCGAAGAGCAACACAAAATGTACTGCCATATTACTGAAAGCTTACAATGAGAATAATCCACAGATAAAAATCCCATCAAAAGCTAATGAAAAATAAAGATTTCACACATTTCTAATAATTGCAATTTTGACCCCTTATAGCTCAGAAATGGTAAGAGCTACATCAAATAAGTTGACATACTACTGAAAGATTACATAGAGAGGAATCCAAAGAAAAAAATCCCATAAAAATCTGATGTAAAATAAAAATTTTACATATTTCTAAAAATTGCAATTTGGCCCCTTGGACCCCTAATAGCTCGGAAAGGGTAAGAGTTACTCCAAATCCGTTGATATAACACTATAAGCCTACAATGAGAGGAATCTAAAGAAAAAAATCACATTAAAATTGGAAGAAAAATAAAAATTTTAGGTAATCCACATGTTTGCAATTTTTGCCCCGTTGGGCCCCTCATAGCTTGGAAAAGAAACAAGTTATCAAACATCTAATGGTGCAGCGCTATGTTAATTTTTCATAAGGAATCCACTGCAAAAAAAATGCATCAAAATCGGACTAAAAATAAAAAATTAAAATTTTTGAAATTCGCCCTTTTTGGGCCCCATTTATCTCGTGAACCATACATGCCACGCGAAATCTGTTCACATAGTACTGATTGGAAATTTCCTCAGGAGGACACTGAAAGAAACCCCATCAAAATCGGATAAATAATAAAGATTCTACAGTCAAATATGTAAAAACATCGAATTTAACCCTTTTGGCCCCTTTTTTAAAAACGGGTGGGACCACAATGACCAAAACTAAGCCAAGCCTTCCTTTTGTGCCAAGGAACATTGTGTTCAAAATTCATAAGGATTGGTCAACTGAAGCTTAAGTTATTGACCAAAAACAAAAGTGTCTACAGACGACGACGACGACAGCACCATACCATTATTCGACCGCAAAAATTTTTGCAGTCGTATAAAAATTTCAGGCAATCTGCAAATTTGCAGTTGTGGCCCCTCTGAACCCTTATAGCTTGGAAACGGTAAGAGCTACGCCAAATCCATTGGCATACTGAAAGCTTACATCAAGAGGAATCCAAAGAAAAACATCCCATCAAAATCCGATGAAAAATAAAAATTTTTGGTTATCTGTAAATTTATGATTTTGGCAACCTTTGGCCCCTCATGGCTGGGTAAGGAAACAAGTTACCAAAAATCTAATATTAGAGCGCTATGATAATTTTTCATAAGGAATCCTTTGGAAAAAATTGCATCAAAATCGGACTAAAAATAAAAAAATTCAAATTTTTGAAATTCGCCCCTTTTGGGCCCCATTTATCTCGTGAACGGTACATGCCACATGAAATCCGTTGGCATACTCAAGTTTGGAAATATTCTAAGGCGGTTACTGAAATAAACCCCATCAAAATCCAATAAATAATAAAGATTCTACAGTCAAATATGTGAAAACAACTAATTTAACCCCTTTTGGCCCCTTTTTCTAAAACGGGTGGGGCCCGGAACATAAAACTATAGCCTGGGCTAAAGCATATGCCAAGAAACATTACATTAAATTTGAAAATGATCCGTTCAATGGAACCAAAGTTATGCTGTCCAAAGACACAAAAATACCCAATTTTACCCCTTTTTGGCCCCTTTTTCTGAAACGGGTGGGGCCACAAACCAGAAATTAATACCTGGGATTGCCCTTATGCCAAGACACCACATACTGAAATTTGAAGATGATCCGTCAACTAGAAACAAAGTTATCCTGGCCACAGACGCCGCTGCCATACCGTAATACGACCACAAATTTTTTGCGGTCGTATAAAAATCACTTGGCAGCCGCCCATCCACTGCCCGCCATTTTCACCATTTCAATAATCAGATTTTTCAGACAGAAAACCCCATTAACTATGATGCAATACTGAATATTGAGTTGATGAAGCAGAAATTTTATGTCAAAATGACCAAATTCTGCCTTAATTTTTTTAAAAGCTATACGAATCAACCCAATATAGTTTGATGAACCTACCCACAAGCTTCAGGTAGATAGACACTATTATTTACAATTTTACATCCATGAGATTTTGTTATAAATTGGAACAATTGAAAATAACATCCTATACACCTGAAATCCACAATAAAAAGTATGGGTCACCATGCTTGTTTTTTTTCTAACAACAAGGTCGAAGTTTGTGCATTTTTTGCCTTTTTTACCGAATCTTTTTGGCCACCCAATCTACAGCTCGGTAATCGGTCTGCCAGCACACTAAATTTACAAAGAATGTACGAGGAAAATATGGAAAGGCAATCTTTAACTTAACAGAAATGACCCTTTTATCCATGATAATTTTTTGTACTTTTGTTAATAGATCGTTTATAATTTTAACTACAGGAAAAGGGAAAAAAATGTATAGGTCACCATGCTTTTAACTGAGATATTATTCAAAGTTTCTGTAATGAACATTTTTTACGGGCAAAGGTAGTAAATTCGCTTCAAAGTAGAAGAAATATGACATTTTACATTCGTCAATAAATTATGATGTCACTATGGAAAACCTGTCAATGACTGTTCCGGCCAAAGAATCAAACCAAATCCGTTTTTGACTCTATATTTTTTAAATGCGCCATTGAATTGTGCAGCACAACAGTGTCAATCTACCGTAAAGAAACAGAAACTGGATTGAATTTCACAGAAATAATGAGGGCAGGATAGAACTAGATACTGTCTGCTTCTTTGAATCAAATGGGTTGATGAATATGTTAATTTAGACAAGGCATTAAACTAAGTAGTAAGTCTTCCAAGCAAGACATGTGTAGCTTGCATAATATTGTGACGAAGATGTTGAAAAATATTCTATGTTCCGTCAAACAAGAAGTGGGTATGCAAGAGATCCCAAACTCTCTTACACAGTATAGAACCTCATACTGATACTCCATGTTGAATGGCAGGAGGTTGGCATATGAGATTCCTGAGAAAAAAGTGACAGAAATTTTCAAGACACAAAAAACATTCAATGTTCAATGAACTCCATGCCAAATTGCAGAAGGCTGGCATTTGTGGTTCCTGAGAAAAATGTGACACAAATTTTCAAGACACAAAATATATTCTCAGTTCCTAAAACAGGAAGTGGGCATGAGAAAAACTCCAAACTCTGTTACACGGTGTAAGTCCCCATATTGATACTCCATGCCAAATTGTAGAAGGCTGGGATACATGGTTCTTGAGAATATTATAATATGACAAAAATTTTCAAGACACGAAATACATTTTAAAAGTTTCGTAAAGCAGGAAGTGGACATGGGATAGACTCCAAACTCTATTACACGGTATAAGTCCCCATATTGATACTCCATGCCAAATTGTAGAAGGCTGGGGATACATGGTTCCTGAGAATAATATGACAATTTTTTTGTAACGCCAACGGGGGAAAATTTTCTTAATTTCGTCAAACAGGAAGGAGGCATGCAAGAGATCCCAAACTTTGTTATACAATATAGGTCCCCATACTGATACTCCATGCCAATTGCAGAAGGTTGGCATATGTGGTTCCTGAGAAAAATGTCACAGAAATTCTCAAGACAAAAAATATATTCTAATTTCTGTCAAACAGGAAGTTGGCATGCCAGAGATCCCAAACACTGTAACAAGGTTTAGGTCCCCATACTGATACTCCATGCCAAATTACAGAAGGCTGGCATACGTGGTTCATGAGAAAAATGTGACAGAAATTTTCAGGCCACAAAAAATTTTCAAAGTTATGTCAAACTGAGAGTGGGCATATGTGGTTCCTTAGAAAAATGTGAAAGAAATTTTTTGTGACGCCAACAACTACCTGGACGCTGATGACACCGAATGCAAGACAACGGATATTGATCCCTATATGTCACCACTGCATAAAGGCAGGCGACACAATGACTATGATAATAAATGTTTCGCAAATTTGTCTTGGTACAATTTGGAATGCTTAAACACACCCCATTTTTATCAAAATGTCCAACACTTTTGAGCTACCTGTACTAGTCTGTCAGTCTGGGTGTTTCAGAACTAATTCATGATGATATAACAGTTATGAGGACTTGACATTGTTTATGAATACCATTACCTGATACCAGAATCAACAATTGAACCAGTAAATAGCCATACTATTATTGACATTTGTGTGATTTTCTAAGAATAATAATTAATTTTACCATCTGATCTAACTTCAGTATTCTGTATTTGATAAAAACCATTATGGTCTGCTTCTCCCAAACCTCCTGTTCTTTCAGATATTTTGAATTTCAATGAACTGAGTTGAATTGCAGGCTCCAATTTAAATTTTATAGTTACAGTATCTGTTCCGCTCTGTAAATAAAACTTTTTGTACAATATTTATAGTTGTTCCTTGCACGGCCTACTAGTGTAAAATTTGCATGGCACTGGAATATCAAAACTTATTGTTATAATAGGAAATCACCTTTTTTATACCAGTGGAACTAAAATATGTATATGTTTGCTATTTTCAAACCAAATTAATTTGTGCTCAAGGGTTACTGTTGGTCCAAAAATCTTAGCATCATTTGGATTATTTTGAAAATAGCATAAGAGACAGAGGGTACAGTGCAAATAAAATACATGTACATATATTTCTAGATCAGACTTCATTATTAGGACACAACGCTGATGACATGACTTCCTACTTCAAACTCATGTACGTAACTTGTTTTTCATTGTTTTCTGCACATTTTTGTGGATGAGAAAATAGTGAACACATTTTAGGAACAGCATAATTGATTAACACATTTATCATGGCCAACTGCATTTTATTTCTGAATATGAAGTTACAAATACTTTTTTCTTTAAATATATATCATTAAAATATATTTCAACAGTTTTCAACCCCAATGGCTTACTCAATATTTCATCCTGTAAGATATCAGTTATAAACAGTTTTAAAAATATGCCAACAGCTTGTTGAAAACATGTAAAACCAGAGGCTCCCTGGAGCCTGTATCGCTCACCTGGCTTTCAGTTGCCACAATCAAGCTAACATTTTAAGTTATGCAGTTGAACTTCAGTCTCTCAAACTTTGGTAGAGCGGACACCACCATTAACCTGGACTCTATTTTAAGTCTGATCATGTTTTACTATACTTCTTTGTTGGGCATTTTAGACAAAATTTGTCTTGCTATGGACCACTTTGGACACCAGTTTTGAAGTAGAGACATCATTTGGTAAATGGCAGTCAACAACAATTTTCAACACCATTTCTTTAAGTTACGACATCAATATCGATTCGGAAAACAAATTTCATTGAAATCAGACAATGTTGAATTTTCTTGCCTTTTTGGTGGCAATTTTGAAATGGCAGTCAACAAACAATTTTCAACACCGGTTTTGCAGCAGCGACATAAATATCCATATGGAAACCAAATTTCATTGAAATCAGACAATGTTGAATTTTCCCGCCTTTTTTGGCCGCATTTTGAAAATGGCAGGCAACGTACGATTTTTAACATCAGTTTGAAGTTGCGACATCTATAACTTTTTGGAAACCAAATTTCATTGAAATCGGACAATGTTGAATTTTCCCCCTTTTTGGGCGGCCATTTTGAAAATGGCGGTCAACGAACAATTTCCAACACCAGTTTTGAAGTCGCCACAGCATTGCAAACATTTTATCAATTTACACTTCACCTTCATCTTCTATAGTTATGGAAATTAAAGACAAAAAATATAAAAATTTTGAAAATTCTGTGAAAAAAGGGCAATAACTCCTACAAGGGTTTTTGGATTATCGGTTGGGTAGATGTTGACATGCTGAACATTTTTGCAATTAAAAGTTGACTTCTATCTCTTATAGTTTTTCTGATAAAATATTTTATTAAGTTAAAATTTTGAAAATTTTACTGAAAAAGGGCAATAACTCCAAGATGGGTTTCAGATTTTTTTCAAAATTGCAGGGCAGGTAGATCTTGCCATGCTTATCATTTTTGCCATGCTTATCATTTTTACTCCTGTCAGGTTTTTTTTATCTATGATTTTTTTATATCTATAACGGTTTGCGAGTTATTTGCAAAAAAACAGCAATTTACCCCCATGTTCAATTTTTAGTAACAGTGGCCATCTTGTTTGATCTATGGACTAATCAAACACAATTTTTAAACTGCATACCCTGGTGATGATCCAGGCCAAGTTTGGTTACAATTGGCCCAGCAGTTTCAGAGGAGAAGATTTTTGAAAATATTGACAGACAGACGGATGGACGATGGACGACGGACGATGGACGACGGACGACGGACGCAAAGTGATGGAAAAAGCTCACATGGCCTTTTAGGCTAGGTGAGCTAAAAAAAAGAAAAATTTGTTGCTGCTCACTTCCACTTTACATAATTATGGTTGTCCATCAAATTAGATATTAGTCAAGTATGACCTTCAGGCTTTCCGAAATGTGCCGGTCCGTCGGTCCTGACCGGCATTTTTGAGTCTGGACCGGCAAATTATTATCCGTGTCGGACCAGAGGACCCGCAAGAGATTTCATCTATCCATTGGTTGTTGCCTCTGTTTATCTGCATGTCAATAGAAAATGTTTCAACCGGTCTTTAAAGTATAACATTGCTTGCTTTCTTTATTAAATTTTTGCTTTAGAATACAAGTTTTATCCAATTTTGACTACGAAATTGCAAATGGCTGACTTCCGATTTTGTACATCAGAACCGGAACGGAGAAAACATGATTTTTTTTCCGGATTTTCGTTATAATGGTCTGGCAAGTTCACTTTCGGTCCAGCAATTTTTCTTGCTTGTCGGACCAAATGACCTGTAGAATTTTTCAACTTTCGGAAAGCCTACCTTCCAAAGCTTCCAAATAAATTCTGGATTTTTTTTTTGCGTCACCTTTTTGTTTTGTCTTTTTCTGTTTCAACTGATTAACAATAGAGTACTAAGTAAAATAGGAGAAATATGAGTTTACTATACCATAAGTACCATGCCCTATAGTATTTCATACAAAATGAGTTTGCTGTCTAAACAGTCATTCATGCATTAAATTGAGGGTGGTAAGAATGTTAACTGTGAATTACAGAATTATTGGTAGACTCACCTCACTAACATTATCATTTACAGCAATGTCTTCTGCTACAATTCTCAAACATGATTTGCCAACTGATGGCACCCAAAATGAATCATTGAACTTTCTGTTGCACCTGAAAACAGAGGTTTTTCTGGAATGATCTAGAGATTTCTCAACCATGTTTCAACAAAACTTAATTATTGTTAAGGTGTCTCTTTAATATTATTCCACTATGCTTATCTAATTTTAGGTTTCATATATTATGATACTTAAAAAACAATTTTTAAAAATAAAAATAAATTTCCAAAGCATTTAAAAATTTTAATTCAGCTCATTTTTGAAGATTAATATATGGCTAATCTAAAGGTAGCATGATACAACCCCAAATAAATTAAACAAAGGTATTATATTGACAGAAAAATACCAACATATAGTATGAAACTTTTTCTCCCTTTTCAATGGAACGCTCACATACCACACATATGGTATAATCCTGTATTAGGCCAATTTAAATTAATTGGTAGATTTTCATCAACGCCCGCCCCTTGAAATGGACCTGCCAAAGATTTATTTACTTTTTAAGTATTAATTTCGGTATTTCAACTGTGTCCATATCCGATAAATGTTTCCATTTACATACATGTAGCCATTTCTGGTAGTTTACAAAAACGGTTTTTGCTCCCTTGAAAGTTGTTGCAGGACTAAGAAGAAAAGAAAAGCTAGTTTGCTTTGAATTTAAATGACTCAATGACAATATTTGACACCTATAGTGACCTCGTATCTGGTGTTATAGATAAGAATACACCAGTGATTGAACTGCATTATCGTTGATTGGACAGGATGGGAGCACGCTCCAAAACAGGATCCGGAAAGAACAACTAACAAGATCTTCAACAAATACATGTATAGATTAATAAAAATAAATTTCACCCAATCGCCCCATATTTTTTCACCGGGATGGATAGAAATGTAAGTTTAATTGGCATTGTTGAAGACAGATATAAAGTAAATTCACTCATTTACAACACCATTACAATAAAAGAAGTTTGTATTAAGGCAGTTCAAGCCTAATAAAAATTTCAGACAGAATTTTTTATATCTTTAGATATTTTGTAGGTATAAACTCATAAATTCCAAAAATAATATAACTAGAGAATGTGTCTGTAAGACACTGTGGATGCCCCGCCAATAAATTCATCGCAACAGATTAACTCAAGTCAATCATTCATAAAATTAGTTCCCTGTCATTGAATTGTGATGAAATCAAAAATTTAACCAAAGTCATTCAACCATAAAATGTAGATCATGGTCACCCAATTGTTGGTGAAATGGGCAGATCTCTTTTAGCTGAATGTTACAGTGAAATATTATGATGCTACACTACATAGTAGTTGAGACATAGACTTAAACCAAGAGCTCAAGAGCCTATAACGCTCACCTGGTAGCTATGCTATCTACAATTTTATAACCAAATTTGGTTCTTTGGCTATAAGTTTCATGTTGGGAATTTGACAAGAATACATGTGCCACAATCTGTGCTTTAATTTCCTGTATCAGATTTTTGAGAAGATAATTTTAATCGAAGTGATCTCAATTTCTTCCAATGTGTTTCAGACTTGCTGCCCTGTTAATTTGGGGTTGATACTTTTGAAAGGTACTATACGGACAGTTTTAAATTCAGTTGGTACAGTAGTGAGAAAACTTTGCATTTGTTACTCCTAGAATTCAATGTTAAACATTTCAATCTGGGGTCACCTTTACAGTATAAGACCTTCACCTGAAGCTCAAAGTGTGCTTTGAAGTAGCCAATGGAAGATCGAATAATGGTAACAAAGTTTCCTTCAAAATTAAAAATAGTTGCATTAACTGACATTTTACAGTTCAAATTGTTTTGTAATCTATCCATTAAAACCACATTATTGATTCCATTGTGCAAGTGGTAGTAATTGCTAAACTTTGTGCTGCTTGGCTGACCATCTTAAATTTGAGATTTTGCCTACAGATTTTTCAAGATGATCCACATGTACAGAAATAGTAGCAATTACAGTAGATGTTTATTTTAAAAAATTGTCAGTGGCAGCATATAACAGAATGTTTTCTCAAATCCAGACTTTAACACAAATTTTAACCAGTCACTGATGCATTAAATATAGATCAATGTGATCTATCTTTTATCAGTAAGTTTGTGCCCTGTTCCAAGACATGTATATCAGATCTGAACTTCAAAAAAATTTTAACAGAGTCACTTATGCAAGAAATGTAGGTCAAGATGACCTTAATCTTATACCAATGTCAAGTTCTATTCAAGATGCATCTATGTACAAAAGCTTATCTATCTGACTTGCACTTCAAAATAATCATCTTTAAGTTTGTGACGGACTAACAGATGAAAAGACAAATTGGGGATCATGGTTACTGAAGTACTTTATTCAAATTTTATTGCTGAACATAAAGTTGGAGCAATTCATAATATCAATTGACATCAAATCACTACAAAACACTGAAAGTCTGAAACGGGCACTTTTTGTACTGAAAAGTACTGAAAAGTACTCGACCAGTCTCAACTTGTCTGAAAATTACTAAAGTAGTCTCGACCAAAGTCTGATTCAGTGAAAAATTAACTGAACCAGTCTCGACGTGTCTCAACTAGTCTGGACCTGTACTGAAAGTCTCGACCTGCAGGCTGTCCAGCACCTTTTGGCAAAAAATTAGGACAAAAAAAGTAAAAAATAAGGGCTTTTTTAGGACATTTTAGGGATAAATTTGTATTTTTTAGGAACAAAAATCTCATTTAAAGAGCATTTTACAGGACTTACCATTGGCACTGAGCAACTCACAACACATTACCTCTCACATGTGATAGTATTTATCAGTAACGGTAGCGTCCAGGGTCACTATGTCTCAGCCATTATTGGTTTACCACTGAAAAAAGAATGAATATGGTTCAATATTAAAAGTATACTTAAATGTCAGCAAGAAATTACATGGAATACCTACAACTAAATATGGTAAACCTATTAATCAATGCTTTAAGATTTAATGTGGTCACTGAATATGATTCGTTCTTTTTCAGTATGTGTATCTTATATTATGATATTCTGAAAATACAGCTAGTTTTGATTGCAGTCAATGATCATATACTTACAGTGAATTTTACTTTAGGCAACTAAACTTTATTGTTAATTGATCTTTGACTGCAATCAATACTTGAATACATGAGAAATAAATTAATTACCAGTAATGCAATGCCCCTATCTATGCAATACCAGAATATTTGATAAATGCACATTTTTGTTATGTTTGCGATGTCAATGCAATTTTTTATGGATTAGCATACCAAATTAGAAAATTATTACAGTTTGATCAAAAATTTACAACAGAACAGACCAAAAATCTCCATGTACATGTATATAATGTACAACATTAAACTCGATTGCAAATGAAAATTTGTATACATGAATGAATACTGTATATTTCTAGTTAAATTTGTTTTATTGTCATTGTTGTGAATTTTGCATATATGACAAATGCTTATGCTCTATGCTACACTTTCAATTGCTTGAAGGAGCATGTGTTGTATTCCCTCAGATAATCTTCATTGGGAAGAAGTAATAAAATAAATATTACCTTTATGGTAAAGTCTTTGTTGAAATCCTCTAAACTAAAAACCACTTTGGTAGTAAACCAATAAAGCTTGACATGGATCCACCAGACATCTACCATTTACTGTATGCCCTGAATAAGAACTTAATATAACATTAATTAGAGATGAATTAAGACTAACGATACATTTAACGAATACATTGACTGTCACGGAACAATTTCTAGAAAAAAATTAGGAATTTTCATAAAAAATAAGGGCCTTTTTAGGAAATCCAATTGAATTTTCAGTTTTATTAGGAATTTTAGCAAAACCATAAAAAATTAGGATTTTTCAGGAATTTTAGGGCTGCTGGACAGCCTGGGTCACCTGTCTCGACCAGTCTGAACCTGTACTGAAAAGTCTCGACCTGTGTCGACCAGTCTGATATAGTACTGAAAGAGCCTCGACCTGTCTCGACTAGTCTGATTTAGTACCGAAAGAGTCTCGACCTGTCTTGACCAGTCTGATTTAGTACTGAAAGAGTCTCGACCTGTCTTGACCAGTCTAAAGTTGTAATGAAATAGTTTTGATCTTGAAAATCTCTTGTATATGCTTGATCTTGAAAATCTCTTATATATGCTTTGAATTAGTAAATAATTTAGGGTTTAAAAATTGAATTTTTAAATCAACCCTTCGTGCATTGATTGTAAAATGTTCCTCAGATGCTTTCATTACTGTTATATATAAAATATCAAAAATTCTAAATTCACCATATCAGCTAGCATTACCATATGAGGAACATAAAAATAATATACTGTGTAGCAATAGTTTTATACTATGTTTATTAGTGCAAACATATTTATAGGAAACATAATAATAAAGAAAGAAACATGGCTGCCGTTACTAAAAATAGAAGATAGGGGTAAATTACAGTTTTTTGCAAATAACTCAAAAACTGTTACAGATATCAAAAATCTGACAAGAGTAAAAATGATCAGCATGAGAAGATCTACCCATGCTGAAATTTTGAAGAAAATCTTGACAACCCGTCTAAGAGTTATTGCCCTTTTTCCATAAAATTTTCAAAATTTTGATGTTTTTTTTTTTTTT
>MJUU01065815.1:21181-32805 GCA_002080025.1 Modiolus philippinarum
GACATACAAAATAACAAATTTGAAACTAGATACCCTAGTGATGATTCAGTTAAAGTTTGGTTCCATTTGACCCAGTGGTTTCAGAGGAGAAGATTTTTGAAAGTGAGCTAACGACGGACGGAAGACGGACGCCAAGTGATGGCAAAAGCTCCCCCTGGCATTGCCAGATGAGCTAAAAAACTTAACCAAAGTCACTTAAGCGTAAAATGTAGGTCAAAGCCACCTAATTGTCAATGATTTGGGTAGTACTCATCAAGGCAATTAATTTGATATAACATCATTGTGCTATGATGTGTAGTTGTTGAGAAATGGACTAACGCAAAACTTAACCAAAGTCACTGAAGAGTAAAATGTAGGTCAAAGCAACCTAATTGTCAATGATTTGGGTAGTACTCATCAAGGCTATTGATTTGATGGAACATCATTGTCCTATAACATGTAGTTGTTGAGAAATGGACTTTAACACAGAACTTAAGGAGAGTCACTCAACCATGAAATATAGGTCAAAGTATCAAACTGCCTAGTGAACTATGTAGTACTATCCAAGATCTACCTACTACCTACTGGTGTACTATCATTGTTCTATACCTTACAGTTTCTGAGAAATGGACTTAAACGCAAAACTTAACCGGACGACGGACGGACGGAAGGACGGACAGGGATAACACTAAATGCCCCTTCCACAATCGTGGGCGGGGCATAAAAATGATATGTCAACGATCATCTTTTCCTGTAATCAGCCTTTGAAAATCAGGCAAAATATAGTGTTTTTCAGCATTATTTACCAAGAATATATAGGGAACTCCGATAACATGCTTACTGTTTAGCTTTTTTGTGAAATAAATATCAGATAGAATTTTAAACTTTTGTTGATATTTTAGAGATACACTTGAGCCATCTGTTGAGCTGAAAAAATCTATATGTCACCATTTGATTAAGACAGATATTTTATGTATTTTACAAGATAGAAAATACTTAGGGCAAAGGGAGATAATTGGCCCGAAAGTGAGTGATATACATGTGTCAATTTAGTATTATGTCACAATGAAAAGGCTGAGAAAAGAACATTCTGGCTTGAAAATCAAGTCAATTCCACATCGATTTGATTTTTTGAGTATGTGCCAAGCTAATGCACCTTGTATCAGTGTCCATCTACCTTAAGAGATGCTTGTGCCATACCAAAATTTTGCAGTCAAATATAAACTCAACATAGTAATTGGAGAACATATCAGTACATGGGAGTTGAATATTGTTAATTATAAAAAGTTCTAATATCAAGTTCTAGTCTCATAAAGGATGTTTCTACAGCATTATTTTTTTCTGCAATGCAGTGATAAAAGTAAAAAGATCAAGAGTTTGATCTCGAAAAACTCTGCCTTAATGAATTTGAATATAAAAAGCAGAGACCTTTAAAGTATTGATCATTGATTAATATTGTAGTTTAAGAATTTATCTTTGAAATTCTAAAAGCACTTAGGGCATACAAAAGTAATGGTTATATTCTCAGGCCAATTTTCATCAAGAACTAAAAGATGACATGCCCTCACACAAGTTTGAATAAAACTGGGATTTTTTAGTAATATTTGTTTTTGTAAGACACATATGATGCCCCCGCTAAACACATGTTAATCTAGGCTGCACAGATTAACTATGTACCCTTAATTACTAAATCACCAAAAAATTAAAAGCTTAAAAATGTATATTTTTGAAAAAAAAAGAACCAAAATCAAAAAATCTCCAATATAGGTACAAATAAACTCTAAAATAAAAGCTTCCTAGCATCAAAACTGTAGGATGAGTTGTGTGGACAATCTGTGTACCCTCTTTTAATAATTCACCCAATCAATGACTAAGTTCAACAATGTATATTTTTTCCAAAAATGCATCAAAATAAAAATCCTTCTTACATGCACATCTTCAATATAAGTACAAATTATCTGCAAAATGAAAACTTCCTAGCATCAAAACTATAGGAGGAGTTGTGCAGACAAACTATGTACCCTCTATAAATAAATCACCAAAAAATGACTAAGTTCAACATTGTATATTTTTTAAAAAAAAATAACCAAAATCAAAATCCTTACCACGTGCCCATCTTCAATATAGGTACAAAAGATCTGGAAAATAAAAATTTCCTAGCATCAAAACTGTAGGAGGAGTTGCATGGACAAACTATGTACCCTCTTTCACAAAATCACCAAACAAGAGTTGTCAGAGGACAACATAGCTCGCCGAGGATTCCAGTAACCTCAATGCACAATAAATTCGAAAGTAATAGAAAGCTTTCTTTACAAGAAAGTCAAATATATCAAATATAAACACCCTATCATTAAACAACTTAATTCAAGAAGCAAAGTTAAAGTTTTTAAAAAATTGCCCTCAGGGCAAGGTCAAGGTCAAAATGTCTACAAGTATGGTACCAGAAGAAAGCTCTCATCATAAGGAATTTACATTCAAATATAAACACTATACCACTAAAAGCCTACCTTCTAGAGGCAAGGTTAAAGTTTTTATGAAAATTGCCCTAAGGGCAAGGTCAAGGTCAAAATGTCTACAAGTATAGTACCAGAAGAAAGCTCTCATCACAAGGAAGTCACATACCAAATCAAGCCAGGTTAAAGTTTTGCTGACGCCGACGACGCCGACGCCGGGGGTATGACAATAGCTCTCCGGACATTCGTCCCGGCGAGCTAAAAATGCTCTCAGGGCAAGGTCAGGGTCAAAGTCTAAAAGTTTAGTACTTCCATGAAGAAGTCACGTATCAAATATGAATACTCTAGCACTTAATGACTACATTCTAGAAGCAAGTTTAAAGATTTTAAAAATTCAACCTAATGGAAAGGTCAAGGTCAAAATGTCTACAAATATGGTACCACTAGCAACCTCTCATCATAAAGAAGTTATATACCAAATATGAACACCCTACCACTAACAGTCTAGCTTCTAGAGGCAAGGTTAAAGTTTTTTTTTAATTGCCTTAAAGGCAAGGTCAAGGTCAAATTGTTTACAAATAGGCTACCTTCATAAACCCCTCATCATAAGAAAGTCACAAATCAAATATGAACATCCTAGCACTTAATGACTGCCTTATAATGGCAATGTTAATTTTTTTTTTAAATACACTCAAGGCAAGGTCAAGGTCAAAAGTCTACATATATGGTACCTCCTGAAACATCTTATCACAAGGATGTCATGTAATATATATGAATACTCTCAGTACTTAATGAATATATTCTAGAAGCAAGGTTAAAGTTTTTAAAAAATTGCCCTCTAGGAAAGGTCAAGGTCAAAAAGTCTACAAATATGGTACCTCCTGAAACATCTCATCATAAGGATGTCATGTATCAAATATAAATACTCTATTACTGAATGACTAAATTCTAGAAGCTAGGTTAAAGTTTTTAAAAATTTGCCCTGAGGGGAAGGTCAAGGTCAAAATGTCTACAAATTTGGTTCCACTATCAACCTCTCATCATAACAAAGTTATATACTAAATATGAACACCCTACCACTAACAGCCTATCTTCTAGGCAAGGTTAAAGCTTTTCAAAAAGTGCCCTCAGGGAAAGGTCAAGGTCAAAATGTCTACAAATGTGGTACCGCTAGAAAGCTCTCATCATAAGGGAGTCACATACCAAATACGAACACCCTACCACTGAAAGCCTACCTTCTACAGGCAAGGTTAAAGTTTTTCAAAAATTGCCCTTAGGGAAAGGTCAAGGTCAAAATGTCTAGAAATATGGTATCACTAGAATGCTCTCATCATAAGGAAGTCACATACCATATATGAACACCCTACAACTGAAAGCCTGCCTTCTAGAGGCAAAGTTAAAGTTTTTTAAAAATTGCCATAAGGGCAAGGTCAAGGTCAAAATGTCTACAAATATGGTGCCAAAAGAAAGCTCTCATTGCAAGGAAGCTACACACTAAATATCTACATCCCAACTCTTAAGGTCTCTATTTCACAAGCAAGGTTAAAGTTTTTGCTGACGACGCCGACGACGCCGACGCCGACGCCGGAGGTATGACAATAGCTCTCCGGACATTCGTCCCGGCGAGCGAAAAATGACTTAGTTCAACAATGTATATTTTTTACAAAAATTAACCAAAATCAAAATCCTTACCACATACACATCTTCAATATAGGTACAAATGATCTGCAAAATTAAAACTTTCCAGCATTGAAACTGTAGGAGGAGTTGCGCGGACAAACCATGTACCCCCTCGGACAAACGGACAGAAGGACAGACAGGAGTAAAACAATAATGCAATATCGTCGAGGGGGCATAAAAAAGTGGGATGGACATCAATGGACAACTTATCTCATGAGCTTTTTTTTCATATATTGTCAAGGCAACACAAACCTATTACGAATTATATCCCAGCCACATCTCAGGTTTTTGGACTTCATACATTGTTCACAAGTGCTACCTGTGCAGTCTTCAGTGTCTGCTATATTTACAACCTGTAATTTATAATACAAATTTTAGCCATTAAAATTAACAAGGTAAAAATCATACAAAATTTACTACATAGCCATTTAATTATGAAAATTTAACTATGGAGATTTGAAAAATTTTGTAAGAGTTGGTTTCTCTAATGCCTAAAAAATTTGAAGTAAAGTGATCTCAATTGTCTCAATTTTCACAATATGCCATTATTTGTTGCTATTACTGTGTGCCATTCATTAAAAGGGATGTTGAGTGATATATTCAAATAAATATGTTACCTGTAGATCAAATAATTTTTGTCCTGAATAAGAAATCTGAGCCAGTATTGCTCACCTGACAAAGATGTTTCTAAGCCATGCCTATGCTGATGACCAAAAATGTTCTCTACTGGCATCCATGTTTTTGTCAGATTCAATTGAAATAAGTATTCTTTGTCAATTAAATTTGCTTCAATGGTTTTAGAGCAGATGATGAAAATAAAAGTTTTCCCATAGGGTTTTATGTTATACTATGTTCCACACTGGCCACCATGTTAGTTTATAGGATCAGAACAAAATGAGCAATTTTAGTTAATGGCCTTGCATACATCATTCTTGTAAAGTAGGGTTCAATTTGCTTCATTGGTTTCAGAGGAGAAGATGAAAATGCAATTTTCCCATAATGTCAAATGTTATAATGTTCTATGCTGACAGCATGTTTTTTTATCAAATCGGAACAAATGAGTAATTTTAGTTAAGGACCTTCCCTATACACTGTGTCTTAGATGGTACGGCAACAGCTGTTTGGTAATTACTACTTCTTGTTTTAAGAAATTAAAAATATGCATATATTTATTATATTAAAAATCATTTCGAATTCAGAATTTTACACATATCAATGTTCATTCAGACAAAGATATGAAAATAATTTCATTTATTTGCTTGCAAACAATGTAATTACAGAGAAATCAAAATGAAAGTGTACATGTTTGGTACAATGTAATCAGTAAACAAATACCAAACACATCCACTTTCACTTTTAGTTTGAAGCTATTCCTTTACTGAAGTATATGAAAATGATCTAATTTTACTCTTTATTTGATCTGCAATTAACCAATATGATTATTATTAATCAAAATATTTGGAAAGGTGTTTTTGAAATCTTTGTGATAACAGGAATTAGATACCAAAGAACCGTTGCTGTACTTGATTGGACACAGTGATATAATTCTTGTAAAATTTGGTTACAATTGCTTCAGTTGTTTCAGAGGAGAGGATGAGAATGTGATTTTCTCATGGGGTCCAATGTTAAAACTATGTTCTGCCCTGGCAGCCATGTTTTTTATATGATCAGAATGAAATGAGCAATCTTCGCAAAGGACCTTCCATGTATCATTCCTGTTTTAAAGTTTGGTTGAATTTGCTTCAGTGGTTTCAAAGAGGAAGATGAAAATGTGTTCATTTTCCCATAAGGTCCAATGTTAAAACCATGTCCTCGCTGGTGGCCATGTTTTTTTATTAGATCGGAACAAAATGGGTAATTTTTGTAAAGGATGTTCCATACATCATTTGTGTAAAGTTTGGTTGAATTTGCTTCAGTGGTTTCAGAGAAGGTGAAAATGTAAAACCTATCGATGATAAACAACATACAACAAGTGATGGCAATATCTCACTGACCCTTTAGGTCAGGTGAGATAAAAATCAATTTTGCAAAACAATGATTCAGGTGTTAATTTCATCAACATTCGGTTGACCTATTTCTAGAAATTGACATGAGACATTTACATTATTGCCCAATCAGCAACTAAATACAGGTGGCCAATAATTCCCACCAAAATAGATGAATGAAACTCAAACCTGATCTTCAACTTATTATAGGCCAAATATCAAGTCAATATCTTTGAAAAAAGTCTAGAAAACTATTTGTTTCGGGATGCAGACAAGTTTACCCATTTAACTTGAAAAAGTAGTTCCAGACAAATAAAAGCGTAGTTTTTACCTTGAAAGAGTAGTTTTGCCATGTTTATATTAAAGAGGCACACAGATGCTGCACATTTTCATTTTTCGGACGCCTTCACAAGTGTGTTGATATGGATGTTGGTTATTTGATGAAATGAAACAGATATGAGTCTTTAGGTAAGCATTTATTAATTGATTAGTTTATAGAGTTTTTATTTGCCACTGGAAAATGGAAGAAATGGGTAGAGGCAGGAAATTTAACCTTCTTTACAACCCAAAATGAGTCTGCTCTTGCAAAATATAGAAGGGGTCTTTATACTACATAGGTGTGGAGTTTCTCAACACAGATCCGACTGCCCCGCATTGACAAGGCATTCCCCTATCCACCACATGGGGAAGCACCCAGCAGCGCTGTAGCCAGAGACCGTGAAAACCGATAAAGGTGACGAGAAGTTCAATTACCTATATGGTTTTAAATCTGCTTCACCAGATTGATTGATTGATAAATTAAGAGTTTTCCGTTGATTGAGCAATACTAGCATGTCAGCTATTTCAGAACAAAAACTAGGCAATGAAAAATGTCAATATATGGCTACAATGAAAAAATTAAAAGTTATACTTAAGCTTCAGACCAAATATCAAATCATTACTACATACAAAAGCTGAGAAATCCTTGACAAAAATTTCAATATATGATATATAATGGGGAAAAATCTAAAGTTATCATCAAAAAGGAAGTAGATGAGTTACGGGCTTGAAAAGGGGAGACAATCTTGATACAACTCATCATACTTATGCTTTAGACCAAATATCAAATCATTACTACATACATAAGATGAGAAATTCTTGACAAAAGATATTCCAGACGGACAGATGGACAGACAGACGGACAAGGGTAAAACAGTATACCCCCTCTCCTATGGAGCGGGGGTATAAATATGTGTACCATGATACAGAATGAAATCATAAATAAACTTTATAAGTACTATGAGGCTGATAAGGGCAAATTTCTATATTTATAGAGTCGACTTATTCCTGAAATACAGCACTTGCTAACATGATAATTATTAATATGCACATCTTCAATCCATGTATACGGTAATCATTGGCCAAAATGGCCAAGTTCAAGTAAAATGAATGTAGGGTTAATATTATGAGAGGATTTATACGGAATAACTTCCAGAGCACAAATTTCTATAAAATGGCCTAGTTTACCCTTCAAAATCACAAATTTCGGCAAATATATAAACCATGACAATATGCACATTCATGCCAAATCACAAGGCAAAGTAAAATAAATGTAGCTTTAATATTGTGGAAGGAGTAATCCGGAACTACAGCATGTCGAAAATGGCATTGTTGGAAGGGCCCCGCAATTTCAATCCTGAAACTCTGGGTAAGGTAAAATTGAGATAAGAGTGGATTCAAATTTTGTTTCAGGTATCATACCAACATAAGGGAATTCTTCCGCCCGAGTTGCATGATAAAAAATAGTCAATGGAGTATGGATATTTCTATGGGATGATTGAAATAGTTCTGTATCCAATATAATTAACCTGCATACTGTTTGAAAGCTGCACATCTTAGGTACCTAAAAAAACCTTTTATTCCAATCAGTTGTAATAAATTTGTTATGGTAAAAACAATGACATGACCATTTCACAGGTTGGCAGTGAAAGTGAAAGTTGATTTTTGATAGTAGTATACTTCCGGTGGAGGGCATTTTCTTATAATTAACCTCAAAATTTTTGTGGAGACACATTATATATCTAATTATATAGGTAAGAAGTTTCACTTTATTTGAATCGACAGTAAATGTGCTATGTTTCTCAGAAAATGACCAATTTAACAAGATGTGTTTGTGAAACACTATGACCCAGTAGCAGCCATGTCTTCAATACAAAGTTAATGCTAAAATTGCCATCACAAGAAATTAAGGTTAAGTAGACATTTGTACTAAGCTCTATTAGATCTATTCACATATAGAATATCAAGCCTCTTGCAATTGTAATTAACAAGCTAAAAGCAACATCTAGATTTTGACCTTTTGACCTCTGCGACCTTGACCTTTCACCTGACCTTAATGAAATTTGCATAATGGTGTTTGGCTTTATATGATCATTACAGAGGCCTGGTTGAAAAGATATCGCCAATGTTAAAGTTTTCAAATTTTTTCTTAGTGACCTTGACCTTCTACCTGACCCAATTTTTTTTATGGATTTGTACTAAGCTCCATTAGATATTTTCACATATATAATATGAAGCCTCTAGCAATTGTAATTAATGAGCTACAGGAAAATCTATATTTTGAACTTTTAACCTCTGTGACCTTGACCTTGTGACCTTGACATGACCTAAGTGAAATTTGCATAATGCTGTTTAGTTTCATATAACCAATATACAGGCCAAATATAAGGGTCCTATCACATCTGGATGGAAAAATATAGGCAATGTTAAAGTTTTCAAATTTGCACTCAGTGACCTTGACCTTTGACCTGGCTGTAATTTTTTTGGTGGATTTGTACTCAGCTTCATAAGATCTATTCATATATGGAATATCAAGCCTCTAGCAATTGTAATTAACGAGCTATAGCAAAATCTAGATTTTGACTTTTGACCTCTGTGACCTTGACCTTTGACCTGACCTCAGTGAAATTTGCATAAAGCTGTTCAGTTTCATATTACTAATACACAGGCCAAATATGAAGTTCCTATTACGTCTGGTTTAAAAGTTATAAGCCAGGTTAAAGTTGCATACAGACAGACAGACAGACATACAGACAAACAGACAGGGCAAAAACAATATGCCCCTGATCTAAATATCCGGGGGCATAAAAAAGACAAATAGGGAAAAATCAACAGTGGTATGATACCTTTAACACACTAATGTGTTGATATAGTAATTTGCTGGACAAAGTAATTTCTTTAATTGTTACCAAACCACATCATCTCTTAGCTTGAGACTTAATATCAAATTGTTCCCACTGCTACAAGCCAATAAATCTTTAATGAAAATTTGGTTTTACGCAAACAATCAAAGTATCAGCAAACAGGAAGTAGTCCTGTTGCAAACCTGACAATTGGTTACACAATAAAACTGATCGTTTCCAAGCATCATACTAAATTTCAAATCATAGTCCAGAAATCTTACAAAAATTTTGTTAATATTAAAGAATTGGCAAACTGGTAGAAGGAAGAGGACGGCTGACAAACTAGAAAATTGCTTTCATGACACAAATAATCATTCCAAGACTCAGACCAAATATCTGATAATTCCCTCCAGTACAATCCAAGAAATCTGTGACAAAAATTTTGTTTAAAGTTAAAAATCGAAGTATTTGCAAAATGAAGTTGATGTCCTGCAAACTTGAAAATATAAACAATACAACTCATTATTTCCAAGGTGCATACCAAATTTCAAGTCATTCCCACTCAAACAAGCCAAGAAATCTTGGACAAAAATTTAGTTCATAGTTAAAAATCAAAGTATCGGCAAACAGGAAGTCGGCACCCGACAAACATGAAAATCTCTTACAGAAAACAACTCATCATTTCCAAGCTGCATATAAAATTTTCAAAATATTCCCTCTCATAAAAGCCAAGAAATCTTTGACAAAAATTAGGTTCATAGTTAACAAGAGTTGTCAGAAGACAACATAGCTCGCCGGGGATTAGTGTGACCTCGATGCACAATAAATTTGAAAGGTTCCATCAGAAAATTCTTATGACAAGAAGTGGCATACCAAATATAAACACCCTACCACTAAACAACTTAATTCTAGAAGCAAGATTAAAGTTTTTAAAAAAATGCCCTCAGGGCAAGGTCAAGGACAAAATGTCTACAAATATGGTACCATCATAAAGCTCTCATCATAAGGAAGTTACATACCAAATATGAACACCCTACCATTAAATAACTTAATTCTAGAAGAAAAGTTAAAGTTTTTTTCAAAAATTGCCCTCAGGGCAAGGTCAAGGTCAAAATGTCTATAATTATGGTACCATCAGAAAGCACTCATCATAAGGAAGTTACATACCAAATAAAAGCACCCTACCACTAAAAGCCTACCTTCAAGAGGAAAGGTTAAAGTTTTTCAAAAATTGCCCTCAGGGCAAGGTCAAGGTCAAAATGTCTACAAATATGGTACCACTAGAAAGCTCTCATCATAAGGAAGTTACATACCAAATATAAACACCCTGCCACTAAAAGCCTACCTTCTATAAGCAAGGTTAAAGTTTTTCAAAAGTTCCCCTCAGGGCAAGGTCAAGGTCAATATGTCTACAAATATGGTACCAGAAGAAAGCTCTCATTACAAGGAAGCCACATACCAAATATCGACATCCTAGCTCTTCAGGTCTCAATTCCACAAGCCAGGTTAAAGTTTTGCTGACGCCGACGACGCTGACGCCGACGACGCCGACGCCGACGCCGGGGGTATGACAATAGCTCTCCGGACATTCGTCCCGGCGAGCTAAAAATCAAAGTATCTGCAAACAGGAAGTGGACACCTCACAAACTTGAGAATGGCTTACACAATACAACTCATTTCCAAGCTGCATACCAATTTTCAAATCATACCCACTTGCACAAGCCAAAAAATCTATGACAAAAAAATTATTGATGGACAGATGGACAGACAAAAGGAAAAATATAGGGCACCCGCATCTTTCAGTTTTTAGAGGGCCAATGTTAATCTACATTCCCCAACAGCAACTATCTAACATAAACTAAACGTAGGTAATCAATGATTAAATAAAGGGCTACGCCGAGCGCAGCATGATACGACCGCAGCATGTCGACCACTGAAATTTCAACAAAAGTAGTCTAAAGTGAATGTGGACACAGTAAAGAGCTTGACACAATAATTAGATGGACACAAAAAGAAGCTAGACACAGTTATTAGCTAGAAACAAAATAGTTAATAAATAAACCCTTTTGATTACTTACTGATAAAAAACCGTAAGAGCTATGCAAAATATGTACTATCAACTAAAACTTAACATCCATAGAAATTCAAAGAAAAAAAAACCATCCCAATCTCATGAAAAATAGATATGACATATTTAGAAAAATTGCAATTTTTGCCCCTTTGACCCCTTGTAGCTCGGAAACGGTAAAAGCTACACAAAATCAGTTGTCATACTACTGAAAGCTTATATCAAGAGGAATCCAAAGAAAAAAATCCCATCGAAATCCGATGAAAAATAAAGATTTGACATATTTAGAAAAATTGCA
>MJUU01065817.1:0-13069 GCA_002080025.1 Modiolus philippinarum
GATTTCCAATACGAAAGATGTGCGTGATAATCCTATATAAACTAATTGATCCTGTATGAACTTATTAAACTGACTGACTTGACCCTTTTCGGCTACCTCATATAAATACATTTATTATTTCTAGAAAAATCTATTCACAAGATTTAACTAGAACATTCTAATCAACTGACAATCACATGACTAGAATGATTATGTAAGAAAAACATCTAGAAAAATCTATGTGTTAAAATCTGAATTTAAATTCTAGAATATTCCACATGTTCTAAGGTGTAATAACCTTGACCATTGTTTATTGTAAACAAATTACATAACTAGGCCAAACAAATTACATCATATTAAGGCCATACAAATTAAAAACAATGAATAAAATGCATTATAGAATATTTACAACATTAAATTACATATAACACTTTTCTTTTATTTTTGATGTGTATTAAACAATAATGACCTTTATGATGATTGTAAGGATTATAAAGATAGTATACGTAGTTATAATTATTATCTTTTATTTTTGGGTAGATGTGTTTGTCTTTTGGATTATAATATTGAACTTTATCATTCATAAAATTATTAAATCTTGTAAATTTAGCATTATTATTATAAAAGATTGAACTTTTTGTTCTTTATTATTTTCTTTGTAACAAAATTGTTTGTATAATGTGTTAATTTCTTTTTCATCACTTTTACTTAAATTATTACTTTCATCACTATTTAACCATTTATAACATTTTAAAAAACATTGATTTTCTGTAGGAATATAACAATACTTTCCTTCATATTCTTTAATTGAATATTGAAATGATGTTCCATCACCTTTTTTTGATTTATTAACTTTCTTAAATTTATCTATTCCATATTTTATTTTTCCAATAAAAACATTTCATCCATATCTGATGATTGCTCGATAGAGTTTATATAACCATTAAGTTGATTAATACTTGAAAAATACACTTTACTTGTATATTCTTTATATTCTTCACTATTATTCAATTTTATTTGCCCTTCTAATTTTACAATATATCCTTTGTTTAATAGATTTATTATTTGTTGTATAACATAACTAAAAGTTTCATTTTCAATGTTAATAGAATATTGAAAATCATTTGCAAGAGTTTTCAATGTATTGGAATAATAGTCTATGTTTCTTTGATAAAGATCGTTATCTTCTTCATCATTATCATTATATTCTATTTTATCTTTATTATATTTTAGTTGCTCCTCATATGATTTCTTTAATCTTGAGTATCTTAAATTTCAATATACTTTATCTCCTTTATATTTCATTGTTCTTCTGGTTATTTTTTCTTTTATGTTTTTAAGATTATCTATTTCATTATTGTATAAATCGATATATTTATTTTTTGATTTCTTTTTAGAATTATTTATTTTTTCTTCATATTTATTCAGTTTTCTTTTTATAGATTTCTTTTTTAATAATAAGGAACTGTTATATTCTTTTAATTCTTTTTTTTCTTTCTTTTGGTTGGAAATAACTTATGATCTACATTCTTTACATTGGGATTTAACACCGTTTTGGTTAGATGAATCTTTATTATATTCACTAAAATGTTTATTAACTTTACACTTGCTACAAACTGTGGTCCTTTTAGGGCCCATTTTTTAAGAACAATTTTTAATTAAGTAATATTCAAGTCGATAATTAGGATTCCTAAGTATAAATTCTTGATAAGAATTCTTATATTTTTCTTTATGTTTAATATAATATAAATGTTTTATAAGCTTAAGACATTGTTTACATGCACTTTTAACCCCCATTGGTTTATCCTTTGCTTTATAATATTCACTTAGTAACTTGTATTCTTTACATTTAGAACAGATTTTTACTTCTGTCATTTTTTAAGAAAATAATTTTTATTATTTAAAAATGGTGCTTACAAATTTAACAAATAAATTAGCAGATGAATTACACCGCAGAGTTGTAAACGTTTTTCCTAAAAGACGTGTTTATGTTCATTATGTTGATCAGACGTGGGCAGTTGATTTGGTAGATATGCAAAAATACTCAAAACAAAATAAACACTATAAATATTTATTAGCAGTTATAGATGTATTTAGTAAATATGGTTGGTTAGTTCCATTAAAAAATAAAACAGGAGTAACGGTAAGTGAAGCATTTAAAACATTATTTAAAGAAAGAAAACCCATATATATATGGTCTGATAAAGGATCTGAATTTTATAATCGACAAGTAAAAGAATTGTTAAAAGATAATAACATAAAGTTATATTCAACTGAGAATGAAGAAAAATCTAGTGTAGTGGAAAGATGGATAGGAACAATGAAACAACATATGTATAAATATTTTACTGCAAATCAATCATTTAAGTATTATGATGTGTTGGATAGATTAGTTAAAAATTATAATAATACAATACATTCTTCGATTAAAATGACGCCCGTTGAAGCAAGTAAATCTAAAAACCAATTAACAGTATATAAAAATTTATATCCAGAAAAAGAAGAGAGAATTAAAAACCTAAATTCAAAGTTGGTGATCGTGTGAGGATAACAAAAAAGAAAGGTCAATTTGAAAAGGGTTATACAATTCGATGGAGAAGAGAAATATTTGCAATTGAAAAAGTTATAAATACAAATCCTGTTACTTATAAAATAAAAGATTTATAAGGTGAAGAAATTATAGGTTCTTTTTATGAAGAAGAATTACAGATGACAAGGTTTTAAATTTTTTTTCTCACTTTTTCTGTGTAACTTTTTTCTTTTCGGTGTACTCCCGGGTAACTTTTTTTTACTGTGTTAGACACGCACAAAGAGTTTTATATTCGGTGTACTCCTGGCTCTCAAAAAAATTTTTTGGTGGGGTGCTAAAACTTTTTGTTATTCTATAACCCTATACCGGTTATGCATATCCCGTGGGCGAAGCAAAGCGGCGGCCACGGGATATGCATAACCAATAACTACTTATGAGCACCCACTTTAAGTGGTTTGTCATTGTTGATTAATCTTTCTATAAGGGGCCTATATATGGGTCGTATTCTTGCATTACATCTCCACTTTTCCCTCTATCAGCTGTCCCCTTTTTAGACAGGTTTCTGATAATTCCTTCATTGGTTTCCCACTTAACAGGTTGGGAATAAGTTAGTTTGTCACATCTAACAGTATCAAAATTCTTACATGTCCTAGGTTCAGCCCTATCTTTACTTGGAAATATAGTTATGGCTTGTTGCTCTTGCTTTTCAACTGATACTAGAGCTAAATAATGGCTTACTTTAACCTCTTCATTAAAAGTGTTGAACAAACTTACTTTATTATTCACTGTTTGGTTAATGTCATCTAAGCAAGAGCTCATAACAACAGGACATCTTTCTGTGAACTTGGGACTCTGCTCTAACAAATGTTCTATGGAACAATCATCTTGGTCATCTTTATCTATTTTTGTTTCACAGCAAAGAGGTATAACAAAATCATCTGTTGCTCTTACTTTGCGAACAGGCACAATTCCCCCAATTTGAATGCATGGAATAGTTATACCATTTAAAACAATTATCCCTTCACTGAGCTTAATATCAGCTGGACCATGTTCCCCCTTCATTAAAATGTCTAGACCTAAAAGGGCCTCATTTTCTATCTCAGCCACTATAAGCTCTTTTTCCCAGGTCAAAGTACCAAGAGTAATAATAAACAATGCTTTCCCCAATTCCTTTATTGGCTTGCCATCAGCACTTGCTAGAGAGCTTGATGTTTCTAGTTTTGGTCTACTGGCTATTGGACTTTTATGATATACTTTAGTCGATATAACTGTTCTGGTAGCTCCTGTATCTGTGGTAAAACAAATATTCATCCCTTGAATTTTCCCCTTTACATAAACCCCATCACTTCTCACAACTTGTCGTTTCACTAAATCAATATTGTCTGCAGGAATATCATGAGAACTGTCCAGGCCTGAAGAGAAGTCCTCTTTTTCCTTGCCAGACGAGACCTTGGGAAGACTATCACACTTTCCTGTATGTGAATCCTTGACTTCCTCTATCTCTAATGGACTATCACCACTACCATTTGGTGATGCCTCATCCATATTAAACTTAAAAAGACTACCACCATTATCCTTTGGTGAAGACTCTGACTTCTATCAGGACCAATGTCATCCCTTGATGACTGTTCAACTATAACGACTCTTGCATCTGTATGTCCCCCCCTTCCCAAAGTTATCAGCACAACCATATCGACCTTGTTTATCCGGCATGTGTTGACCATTGACTGTATTTAAACTTGTTTGGGCCAGCTCCCGGTCAAAAGAGTTGACCCGTTGGTGTTTAACTCTTGTCCTTTCTGATTATCCCATGTTTGTCCCATACTAAGTGTATTGTTGTTTTCTTCTGCTTGCCATCTTGGCTTAAATTCCCTGAATTGAGTGATTCCAGTGCCTGATCTACCATAACCATTACATATATTACCATTAGTACAGTTCCTGTTGTCTTGTGTGAACCTGGTCTTATTCTGGTTCCATGTTTGCTTAGTGCCTTCCCTTTGGAACCTTATTGCCTCATTCCCATATCTAGTATTGACAGGACAATTCCTTGCAAAATGGCCCGGTTGACCACAGCAATAACAAACATTGTTATTATGTTGTCCTTGACTAGGATTTGTCCGAGGAGGTCTGACAGATTTATTATAATTCTGTCCAGTGAGCAATTCTTGGTTCTCCTGTCTTTTCTTGTCATTATACATTTTATTAAACAATTCTTGCAGGTCACCTTCTTTAATAGTAAGGGTTTTGTCACTGTCCCTCTTTGGTATTGTACCCATGCTCTCTTTCTTGTCAGTCACCTACTGGTTTCCTACCATTAAGTTTGCCATAGGCTATTTTGTCATCCTTGTCTGCCTTCTTTACTTGGCGAACAGGCTTTTTATACCCGCCATCCCCTTGATTAGGGTTCTTCATTGTTTCTATATAATGTAAGACTTCGTGTACTGCCTCTTCTATTGTCTGAGGATCTCTGTGTAGTTCTAGATGTATGCGCATTTTATAATCATGTAACCCTAACAGGAATCTTTGTAGCAGATCTTCTTGTCTAGTCCTGGTATCTCGCCCCTTATAAGCTTTGTCATAAAGTCGTTTGAAGTCAGCTGCAAATTTCTCAAGTGACTCCCTATGGAGTTATTTCCTCCTACTGAATTGTAGTTTATAGGTCCTAGATGATTCTATCGTGCCGAAGCCATCTTCTAATTCTTGCACTAATTTACTGTATTTTTTGAGTGTCTTTTTGGGAAGCTGATCGAAAACAAAATCGCCAGCATCTTCTTGTAACCTAGGCAGTAGTTCCTGTAAACGGTCATGGTCATCCCATGATTTAAGGCTTGCAACAGACTCAAAACGAGTAAACCACACTTCCCATTTCTCCCGTCCTGTAAAAGCTGGAAGCTTAACATTATAAGTTGATTTTGGCCTTCTTTTAGCCCTTGTTACTTGGCTAGTAGCAATACTGAGTGCATCTGAGTCCTCCACTTTGTCAATGTCAGAGTCACTAGAGTCCTCATTATCCGGTGTAGATGACCTTCTAATAATGTTCTTTTTAGACCTCCTTTTGCTTAGACTATTGCTTTTATGAACTGGTGGGGCTTGTTCCTGGTTGTCTGCGACTGGAACTGTTTGATTACGTCTGAAGGCTGCTTGTATGGCTGACACAATCTGAGTGGTCATTTCTTGGATGGAAGTGACGACCATCCCATAGACTCCTACAGATTCATTGCGTTGTACTGGACCAAGTTCTTGCACTATATTTTCTTTTGGTTTCCCTTTTCCCCTTTTATTTAACAATCTTGTGCTTCTTCTCAAATTATTTGGCACTATTTCTGTTGCCTTACTAGTACCTTGTTTGGCTAGAATTGTGGTATTTTCTAGTTCAGTATCTCTGTCAGATTCCATGGTGTGATCTATATCCTCATCTTCAGTGGTCTCAGTTTCACCAGTGAGATACTCATCAGTCTCTTCAGTGGTGGTCCCATCTTCAATTTCATCACCGCCTCCTACCTGGAGGGGAGTAAGTCTCCTTTAAACCATATTTACCACTTATTAAATCAGTTTCTAGGTAACGTATCTCAGGATCCACATAAAATGAGTGGATCCCGCCGAGGATGCCAAAATCTGTAGCGTGCCAGGGGTTACTATTAAATAGTGGTACTATAACTTCTGTCCCTTGCCGCAATAATAAAAAAATACACCTGTGTAACCAATCACAGGGAAGAATGCAAGATTAGACAACTAATCCTGAAACTAAGGAGACAACCTTGTGTTTTAATATTTTATATTCTGCTCAAGTACTATTTACGTAATATTTGGGTGCCTACTCAGGTCTAGGGGAGATAATCCATTGAAATTCATTTAAACCCTGTTACAATACGAAAACAACATAAAAATAATGGGTCGAGTGGGAATTGAACTGTTCTCTCAATCAAGTGTGCGAGGCGCACAGCTTCTCTCGTGTACTTAACGGATTATACCAAGATGGAGGAAAAACACTCCAACAATTATGGTCAATGTGATTTACACATTCAGTATCACTCGAGAAGTGAGATTCAAGGATACGGATATCACAGACTATCTCAAGAGAACAGGAATTGTCAGGCGATTAAGTGGGCTCTTGTTGGACAGACAAGGGGTCCACTTTCTCACAACCAATGGAACCATTTGCAGATAATCAACCAAGTACAGTGGAGCACGAGAATCCATTTAGCTGTTGCAGAATGAAGACTGATATGTGAGCAAATATTATATTACTGATTTCTGTTAAATTTACAACTGTTTCCATATAATTTATAATTTCAATATATCTGTAACTATGACTGTCTTAAATTTACTAATATTACCGATTTATTACCATTCGACTCGGTTTTGCCCGGTGTTCAACCTTAGTTACTATTTATTAATACTAACTAACTTATTATTACTGTTATTACTAACACATATGTTCACTAACACTATTGTAACTTTATTAAAAATAACACTGGAGTATATTAAAAATACTGGATTCTGGAAAAGACAGAAATCCAGTAAATGTTTATTAGCCTACTTTTATTTATTGAATTGTCAACCTAATCCCTATTCCTACAATAGAAATAACATGAGTTTTCTCTACAATATGGCATGAAATCAATGTCAAATGTAGGTATGTTCTAACAAAAGGAAATGAATATTTACTAGGATTTACAGGAAAAACACTGTAAATTCTGACTCCCTATGTCCAAATCCTACTATAATCCTATCTCCTAACACATGAAAGAGTGCTTGGGTGTGGGCTGGGATGCTTTATTACAACTGCCATAACATTTCCTTAACAAAATAAAATAAATGGATACACAATCTGCCAAAATAGAATACTATTTAGAACTGCAGATGAACTCTGACCAAACTCGAGAAAAACATGACTTGAAAATGTCAGGAAAATATCCTTGTAAAACTTTTAGGCAAGTTATACTAAAGAAAACATTTAGTAAACTTGAAAATCCGAATAGATCTAAATAACTTTAACAAATTTAGACAACAAAACCAGAAAACATGGTTTGTTGAAGTTCCAAACAACAAACAAACAAATTTTGACTACCAAAGCTAAGAAAACATTAGCTAGAACTGGTAGCAACTTCCGAAAATTAGGGGATTTACTGCCCCTTTCCCTATCTCTGAATCTGTCATTGTTTGAAAACTAACCAAAATGTGTGTGAATTATCAGAAATGAGCTTCTTTACTGTCTGGAACTGGAACTGACTGAGCGACTGACTAGACTGAGAAGAACTAACAAGAAGAAGAGCTGGAAACAGCAGGCGATCCCTTTTATACCCAAAAACAAGTCCCTTTCCGACAGAAAATCATCGGGGCAACGGCCTTAGCAACGATGAAGGACTGGAATTTTGACTGAAAAATACTCCCCGATGACGCAAATTGGGACACTTTACCCTCCCGACAACTGGCGTACGGAATACAAAAATCATTTATCTCCAGTTTACAATAAAAATAAAATACTGTTTAATAAAATAAATATATGCTTTCATAGCCGTAGCCGAGGTATTCATACTCTGCTTTCCGCCATCACTTCTACTACGGTACTGCTAAAGCGCAGCCGTGAATCTGATTGACCGAATACACAAGGTCACACACTAGTACACATAAACAAATTTGCATAATAAAGATGGCGCTCTACAGTGAAGTAAACTTGACAAACTCTGATCAAGTGGCACTTAATATTGCCGATAAAAAAAGGTTGAAAACCGACAAAACGTAACGAATAGTTAGGTGAGGACTCAAATAAAATGCCGAAAACGTGATATAAGAATGACATGTCCAAAACGTTTAGAAAAATGCCAAAGTTCTTGCCCGAAGGCCGATCTCGTATGAAAACATGTGGAGGGCACAGTTGTCAAAAATTCCAATCCCTACAATATATATAATAACTATAGTATAGAATATTTATTACATGACATTATAAGCATGGAAATAATTTTTAGAACGTATAATGCCTTCACTTAGTAAATTAGCTGGGATGTAAATTAGTTATCACACTCGCTCACATCTCCGGCCTCCGGCCGTCGGGTGATCTTACACAAACACACCGCGTCCTCGTGTGATAACTATTACATAAAATACTTACAGACTGTTCATGTGTGATTACTTATGATGCTCTGAAAATTGTTTTTAAGTGACAACTCTAAACTACCTCTGCAAATTACAGTGAACACTTTTCACTTTGCAGCAGAATAAATTTTGTTGATGAAAATAAATGTATTTGTTTATTCTTAATAAGAATACAAGATTTAGAAAAAGAAATACTACAAATGAGAAACTGTAATTTTAAGGTGATTTAAAAGATGTTAATCTTGTGTTTTCTGCATGATAAACCACTTATAGACTGTTTATTTGTGAAAAGCAAGTTTGTTGTCCTATTGACCCTGACTATTGACCTCGGCTCTCCTCAGTCAGGAGTCAGGGTCTCGGGGACAACAAACTTGCTATTCCCTCATAATCATTCAATAAGTATAAAGTATTTGATGCATTTTAGAAGTTGTAGTAATAATTAGAAATTTTATGAGCATAGCTCAGCAAATGATACCCCCACATAAGATACATCGGTGGTAGTGTCCAAGTTGGGCTACTGGAAATCCCCAAAATTTGTCAGATCAAAATCTAAAACAGGAATATCTGAAATTTTCACCTTAGTCAATTTATTGTTTTAGAAGGGGTTGCGGATTGCCTACTATTACCGCCCCACCCTAAATCCATGTATGGCTATGGGAAACCCCCAAAAATGGTCAGATCAAAATCGAAAAAAGGTGGTGCGCTATAGCATCATTTGATAAAAATTCTCTGAAAGTTTCTTCAAAGTCCATNGGGGGGGGGGGGGGGGGTTTAGGAGGAGTTGTGGATTGCATACCAGTAACCCCCTGGTGACAGTGTATGGCCAAGTTCATGTATGGCTATGGGAAAAACACCAAATTCGTCATATCAAAACCTAAAATAAGAGGTGCACTATGGTATTATGGTATTATGTAATAACAGTTCTCTGAAAGTATCAACAAATTCCATTCATTGGAATAGGACGAGTTGCTGATTGCATATCAGTATACCCCCCCCCCCTCCCGAATGACAATGCCTGGCTTAGTCCATGTATGGTTATGGGAAAGCCCAAAATTGATCAGATCAAAATCTAAATTAGCAGGTACACTAGGGCATTATGTGATAAAGATGCTCTGAAAGTTTTGGACGAACAGATGGACAGACGGAAAGACGAACGGCCGGACGGACACAAGGATCATTATATACCCCGCGTTTTTAAGAGCTGGAGTATAAAAAGAATATTTCTGTAAGAACAATAAAACAATTGCAGCTATTTTTGATATAAAATCATACCAAACACGTGATTTTAGGCTTTATTGTGTTGACCATAGGGTTTTTCCTGATGGTGGCATCTTAGATGAGGTACGGACCTTTCGGATAGCTTCTGTTGAATGGAACCAACCAATGATCATTGTGACTAAGTTTGGTTCTATTGGTCTTGTAGTTTGTAAGACAATCTTTGAATGTTTTTTTCATAGGTTCCAATGTTAAGCTATGTTTCCCGCTGGCGGCCATCTTTGATGAGGTACAGACCTGCCGGAAACCTTTTTGGAAGGGACCAGCTAAAAATATTGTGACGTAGTTAGGTTCTAGTTGGACCAGCAGTTTCTGAGATCTTTTAATGGTTTTTCATAGGGTAGAATGTTAGAACTATGTTCCCTGCTGGTGGCCATCTTTAATGAGGAACGGACCTGCCGGATACATTTTTTGGAAGTGACCATCTGAAAACCATTGTGTCTAAGTTTGGTGCTAATTGGATTAGCAGTTTCTGAGAAGAAGATCTTTCAATGTTTTTTTCACAGGGTACAATGTTAAACTATGTTCCTTGCTGGCACCAATCTTGGATTAGGTACAGACATGCTGGATACATTTTTGGAAGGGACCATCTAAAGACCATTTTGCCTAAGTTTGGTTCCATTAGGACTTTCCAATATGACTTGTATTTTCTGATAAGATCTTTAAATGTTTTTCCGTAGTGTACAATGTTAAAACTATGTTCCTCGAGGGCAGCCATCTTCGATGAGGTACGGACCTGCCGGATACCTTTCTTCGAAGGGACCATCTGAGGACCATTGTCAGTAAGTTTGGTTATAATTTACTGGTAGTATCTGAGAAGATTTTTGAATGTGTTTTCCCATAGGGTCCAATGTTAAAAGTATGTTCCCTGCTGGTGGCCATCATGGATGAGTTACGCACTTAGCGGATACCTTTTTGGGAGGGACCATCTAAGACCTACTGTGACTAAGATTGCTGATAACTGGATTTGTAGTTTCCGAGAAGATCTGTAATAATTATTAATTTTTCCTTAGGATCCAATGTTTAAACTATGTTCCCCACTGGCTGTCATTTTCGCTGCCGTATGTACCTGCGAGATTCAATTTCCAAGGGGATCCGGACTACCCAAGGGCTTTCGTAACCAAATTTTGTTCCAAATGGCTCAGTGGTTTCAGGTTTCAGATGTGAATATCTTTGAATGAAAAGTTAACGACGGACGGACGATGGACGCCAGACTCCCAGTAATGGCAAAAGGTAACCCTGGCTATTTTAGCTCAGTGAACCTCTAAAATCTCTTAATTTGAAATTTTATGCATTATATGCAGAACAATATCAAGTGAACAACATATCCAGCAAATTTGGTTTGAATATGACTTATAGTTGTGATGGAGTTGCGGATTAACAAACCAGAGAACAAATGAACTATTTTGGCTCCCCGATCCTCTAATATCTGTAAAACAAAAATACTTAGTGCCAGGTGCACAGCTACATCAGATTAACAACATATTTTCCTAATTTGGTTGGAATCTGACTTATAGTTGTGATGGAGTTGTGGATTAACAAACCAGATTAGAAATCAGCTAGTTTTACCCATGAACCTCTAATATCTGTAAAACCAAAATTTTAATTAACAACTGCATAACTACACAAGGTGAACAACATATCCTGAAAGTTTTGATGGAATCGGACTTGCAGTTTTGAAGGAGTTGCGGATTCAAAATCCGATAGAAGACCCAGGACAACTAAACAGGACGACGACTCTAGACGTCGGATAGTGATCCCTATTTGTAGACACTGCTTACAGCAGGTGACAAAAAGGTGTCTAACGACATAGTCAATTAGAAACCTTATACCTAAAAATATACCGACATACAAAATAAAGCTTCAGTACAAAATTAATTATTTATATTCCGAGCTAAATATAGCTACCAAGGCATACTTACCACAATCTTTGTACTTGATATGCTGTCCTGAAAAGATATTGACATAATTATATTATAACATATTTCATACAAAATATTGGGTTTAAGGATTTATAGCATGCAATACTTTGGTTAAATCTTTACTAGCTCCACCAACTACAAATCACTATACACAGACTGGTTGAACAAATATAACACCCTGATAGATCAACCCTGAGACATTACCGTCCAGTTGATATAACAAACTCTAGAACAGAAAATTGATTTGATAGCGTAAGGAATTAATAAACTTGAATGTATAGTTTTATGTAGCAAAGTATAGCAAACCATAATGATAATGTTAATCTTCTCATTCTCCACTAAAAGAGATGAATTTGAATAAATATACATTTCACATTGTGTAAAGTATTGTTTCTTACCGTTATGTTAATGCATTTGTGAATGAAAAACAGCCAATCAAAGATTGCGATCCCCCCGCTACCCCTTTTTGGACCCCTTCCCCTTGTAAAAAAACAAGTGTTTTTGAAACTAAATTAATCATCGTAACTGTAAAACACCAAAAAGAAATGGTTGCTAGGTAGAATTCCAAAAAATAATGGGTCTTTGAGAGTTTCAGGAACTTTACCAAAATTAGAATCAAAGATTTTTGCAACCTGGCTGTTGAAAATCATCATTTTTACTGTAAGGAATTGAAAGAGATATGGTTGCTAGGTAGAATTCCAAAAATTAATGGGTCTTTGAAAGTTTCAGGAAATTTACGAAACTTAGAATCAAAAATTTTTGCAATCTGACAATGGAAAATGATCACTGATACTACAAGGCATCAAAAAAGGTATGGTTGCTAGGTAAAATTCCAAAAAGAAATCCGTCTTTGAGAGTTTCAGAAAATTTACCAAAATTAGAATTAGTCTTTTGCACTCTGATTATTGAAAATGATCTTCAGTACTGTAAGGAATTGAAAAAGATATGGTTGCTAGGTAGAATTCCAAAAAATAGTAGGTCTTTGAGAGTTTCAGGAAATTTACCATAATTAGAATCAAAGATTTTTGCAATCTGACCATTGAAAATCATCATTGAAACTATAAGGCATAAAAAAAGATATGGTTGCTAGGTAAAATTCCAAAAAGTAATTGGTCTTTGAGATGTTTCAGGAAATTTACCAAAATTAGAATCATTGATTCTTGCAACCTGACAGTTGAAATTCATCCTTATAACTCTAAATAATTGAAAAAGATATGGTTGCTAGGTAGAATTCCAAAAAATAATGGGTCTTTGAGAGTTTCAGGAA
>MJUU01065817.1:14137-71638 GCA_002080025.1 Modiolus philippinarum
GCCCCTTAAGGGCATGCCCCCAGGGGTCATACCAAAAGTCTGCTATCATCAGTAAATGAGATGCATATAATCGAACTTGCTTACAAAGTTTCAGCTTTAAAACATGAATACTTCAGAAGATTTCGCTTATTACTGGATATCTCGAAATACACTTTCGCTCATTTTTCCGCCCTGAGGGCAAATTTCAAAATTCCGAAACCTTCGGCACAGACAACTTTTATAGTGTTACTTATTCCCTTATTACAAGGTTTCTGCGATTTAAGGTGTAAGAGGAGTTCCAGCGGAATCGATTTTTTCGTTTTTTGGACCCCCTAAAGGCCATGCCCTGAGGGGTCATACCAAAGTTCCGACACCCTCTGTGAAGTTGCTACATAATATGTGAGTCCATATCCAGGTTTCAACTTTCTAGCCCAAATGGCCTTGGAAATTTCTTCAATTATTGGATATCGCGAAAATTTGTTTTCGCCCATAATTTGCCCCTAGGGCGTTTGACCTAAATTCCAAATCCACAGTGCGCTACTTCTGATCATACTCTAGAATGGTGCCGAGTTTCAAATTTGTATCTCTTATAGTTCCAGAGCTATCGGGGAGCATTACAAACGCACGTACGTACGTACGTACGTACATACGGACGGACTGCATTACATAATCCCCCCGCTTTCGCTAAGCGGGAGGATAAATATATACTGGTTTTTAGATTTTTTAAATTTATAATCTTTGTGTTACTCGAGTGATATAAATTATTTTATAATATGAAAACAGTTTAGCCCCACAATATTTAAATGGTTAAAACAAAGTGCCGAGACTTCTTTCCTATGAAAAGCAAATTATCTTATTGTTCCATTTTGTAGGATGTCATTAAAATTTAAAAGGTCACTTCTGGAAAACAAACCCCTTTATACCATACAAACATACTGTTTGCATGATTCCAGAAATTTTTCTTATATATTCTCACATTTTGTGCTCCGCCTCTTTCCTCGGTTCTTATGTATTTAGAGTAATAATTTTCCATAGCGCTTCATGTAAATTTAAGCATATTCAGAAGGATGTTCATCTCTTTTCTTTAATGATATCTGAAGGTTAAAGGGGTCCTGACCCGTTAGATAAATTTCCATATTCAACGTTTGTTGAATAAAACCCCGTGCTGTTTCCCGCCAAATCTATTTAGAATACAATTTTCGGTTTTTATCATTTTTAATAGCGAAAAAGATTACACCACTTTACCCCGATTATTACCATATTTTATCCACTCTCGAAAATTGAATTTAAAAATCTTTTAATGCTCAGCAAGCCTCGCATTTAATATTTAAAAATTTAACTATTTCTAGTGGATTAAATATGGTAATGTGGGGATCTTGTGGTATAATCAATATTTTATACTGAATGTAATCAATATAATATACCGAAATTATAAATATAGTTTCTACAAAGGGAACTAAGTTGATTATGAAATTTCTCATATCGAGTTAAATAAATTTTGCAAATGTTTAAAAACGAGGCTTCTCGAGTTTTTAAACATTTGAAAACTTATTTAAACAAATCAAAACAAGTAATTTTATTGGACATAAGCACAGTTTACATGACATGTGGTATGTAATCCAAAATTTAAAAAAGGAAAGAAAGAATACAATAACAGAAACATATAGAAAAAGTATTCAGAGTAATAAAGTATGACAAATATGTTTAATATGTATAACATATTATTTAGTATCTGAGAAAGATTCTAACTACAAGTTTTTAAACTCTGTTTCCCTACTTGAAAACATTTCTTTTAAAAATTCACCAATGTTTTTAGATTCTTGTAGGTTTTGTGGATTTAAAGTAATTTTAATGACTTCTTCATCAGGTAATGTTTTTCTATTTTCAAAAAGATTAGCATATTTCTCCCTGATATGTGATAGCCCAGTATAGTAAAAATAAAATGTAATTCGTTTTCAACCATATTTTTACAAAACTTGCAGAATCTTTGATCTGCCGAGGTCAAGGGCCTGCTATATCTGCCTGTTTCAATAGCCAGAGAGTGAGCTCTTAGTCTCAGTTTCGTTAAAAATTGAACGTAATTTTCTATTTAAATTTTTGTAACTCAAATCCAGTATATATTTTACTATAAAATCTAAGTTTTTCCGATTCAGTTTCCATAATATGGGATAAATGGATATTAATTTTATTTGAATAAAACGTTTGAATTTTATTTATAAATTCTCCAATTGTGAGATCAAGTAATTGTAAGTTAAAGGTTAATTTCAATTGGTAAACAATTTTCATCCATGAATGGAAATGTAAATTCCCCATTGTCTTATCTTCCTCATAGGCTGACTGTAAAATGTTATACATATTATCATAATGTTGCAAATTTTCTAATCGAACATAATAATTGAACATTAGTTTAATTATTCTAAAACAGAGTGGATACAATCCAAGTTCTGCATGTATAGCTAAGTTTGAAGTATTACCATGAACACCAAGAATGTTTTTCATTATCATATTTTGTAATTTTTCAAAAGATAACTTATCTAAATTTTCCATTTTAATCTTAAAATCAGATATCCAAATCTCTGAACCATAAGTAATAATTGGGGAAATAACTGATTCATATAATTTTAGCCAGTTACCAGTGGAAAGTTTCTGAACTTGGAATTTCAGACCTCATACCAAAAAAGCTTTTCTGGCCTTGTCGGCTAGGTTATCTACCGCTTTATTTAATTTTCCTTTTGAAGTAAAACAACACCAAGGTATTTGTACTCTTTCACAATTTCAATATAGTTTGTACCAGTGTAGAATTGTCGATTTTCTTGTGGTATTTGATTTTCTGAAAATATCATCACTTTTGTTTTTCTCAGTGTTAATGCCAAGATTCAACTGAATACAATATGATTGCAAGGCATCTATACAGTGTTAAAGCCTAGTAGGGAGTTCTGAAATTAAAACCAAGTCATAAGCATACAATAGGTGATTTAACTTAAATTCGCCAATTGTTGCTGGATGTGTTTCAGCATTTCTTTCAAAACAAGAAAAGATATCGTCTATAAATATATTGAGTAGGGTTGGGCTCAAACTGTCCCCTTGTTTAACCCCTAGGTTCCTAACAAATGGATCACTATAATAGTTACCAGATTTACCTGAAAATTCAGTATTTGAATACATATTTCTAATTAATTCAAGAAATTTACCACCTATCCCCTTTCTAATCATTTTATGTATAAGGGTTTTCATATCAACACTGTCAAATGCCTTTTTAAAATACACAAAGCAGACATACAACTTTTTAAAAAGTTTTCCAACATATTTATCTAAAAGGGTCATAAGTATAAATAAGTTGTCGGTGGTTCTATAACCACATCTAAAGCCACCTTGGTTTGGGCTAATCAAATTATTTGATTCAAGAAAGTGAGTGAGTCTGCTTTGTAGCAGGGAAGTGAATAATGTTCCTAGACAGCTTGCTACTGAAATGCCCCTGTAGTTATTACAGTCACTTGGATCATCTGACTTATAAATAGAAGAAATCAGGGAGTGGTTCTAGGCTCTAAGGAAAATTCCACCTCTAAGATTCGATTAAAAAGTTTGACCAAAGTTAATATTAAAATACTACTACCAGTTTTAAGGAATTCATTTAATATCCTGTCGGTACCTCCTTTCTTCCCATTTGTTAATTCAGAATGCCCTTTTTAACTTCTGAACAGTTGAATGGAAAGTCTAATGAATTATTAGTCAATTCATCACTGATGTTTTCAAAGTCTAAATTTTGGTTTGAGTTTTTTTCAGTTAAAAGATTTTTATAGTGGTCAATCCCCTCAGTGTCTGAAATAGAACTGGCAGGTTGATTGTTATATTTCTTTATCTTATCAAGTGATTTCCAAAATTGTTTGGAGTCCTTTGGGTTCAGTTGGTTAATAGTTATATTTTTTTAAGAATCTTTTTGCGTTTGTTATATTCTTTAGCGCATCTTGAATAAGTTTGACGTATCCAGATGTTTCTAGGATCTTTGTGCAATTTTTTCCCTTGAGAACGTACTTCTCTTCGCAATGTTAAGCAATCAGATGACATCTAAGGTGTTTTGGGTTTCATTTTTCTAATCTTATGGATTCTAGCTAGTGATTCTGTAAATTTAACCGTTTTAAATGCTGCATTAAGATAGATGTTACTAGTTTTTGATACCAATGTGTCAATATCGATATCATTTACATCATCTAAAATTGAGTTTAATTTTAATATACTATCAACTGATTCATTTTCAAGTAAAGTATCTCTAAATGGGTTTCTAGCAGAATGTTCCCATTCATACTGACCAAGAGGTAAATTAATTTTCTTAACTAGAAAACACGAGGGGACTTTATAAACATAAGTGGATGATATAAATCGTATAATGTTTTTTTGTGAAATAAAAATGATACGCTAGGCTATGGAATAGCCTTGGATAGAAAATTGCGTGTTTGATTGACAAGGGTGTGGTGGCTCATGATGTATTTGTTTACTGTTAACAGAGCAGGACATGCTTACCCTTCCGGAGCACCTGATGTCACTCTCAGTTTCACTGGAGTTCACACTGTGAGTGCCTTTGTTCTGAATGTTGTGGTTTCTGGTTCTGTGCCTTGTGTCTATCTGGCGTCATTGTTTTTGTGTCTAACGTCATTGTTTTCTGTGTTCTCGTTTTTGCCCTGTATTTGGACTTCGATTTTTGTGAATTTTTTTTTTTTTTTTTTTTTTTTTTTTTTTTNTACTCAAATCAATACTTGAAGTAAGCCTTTCTCGGTACATCTTTGTAATTTCTTCTATTGGTCTGCACATGTGATAAAACAGTCAATGATTCGATCTAACCTCTAATTTTTTGCAAACAGCAACTCAAAGTAGTTTCGTGCTTTTGTTTGTTTGTTTTTTTGTTTTGTTTTTGCATTCTCCTAGGGTAGCTCTTTATTCTTCAAAAAAAAAATTCTATCTCTTTCCACCTTTCGTTATCCATTGCCTTAGTACCCGGGCCTAAGTATCTCCACAAACTACAATCACGCTTTGTTTAACACAATTGAAAAGTTTTTTTTAGTATTTGTATGTTATTGATTATTGCACAATACCTCATCTTTATTTATTAACTTTCGGTTTTAAATTTATACATTACTGTTCTTATTCTTTTTATCATATCTATATTTCCACAATGTTTATAATACTTTTCAACTTCCACAAGGAAACAGAAAAATTAAACCCCGCCCCGTTTTATCAGGACGAAACTGGACGCCATTTTGATTTTCGAGAATCTGAAATTCCTATTGGTCAATAGTCTTCTGCGCATGCGTTCTCCTCACTGCGCAAGCGTATTCCTCACTTCCCCAAGAAATATCTATATAGCTAAGCTATTCCATAGTCTAGCTAATACCTTGGATTATCTCTCTTTATTTGATTGATTTTATAGCAATATATATGAGATTCTACAGGTGCATTTACCTTAAAATATAACAAGTTATAAAATATTGAAAATCATATTTAACAAGATGTGAGAAATTTCATAATTAACGTGTTTAAGTCGTAGAAAATGTTTCTATAATGACATAATGTAAAATGTCGAGGATTAAGATCTGGCGGGAAATTTCACGCGAGTTGTTCTCTCACTAGAGACGAGAAATATTTTTATCACACCGGTCAAGCGTTGGTTAAATTTGCTAGAAATTAGAACTAGATGCTCTCAAGAGCCTGTATAGCTCACCTGGTCCATGACTGGCATAAACTGCAGCCCAAATTTACCCCATGTTAAAGTGTCTCATGTTCTAAAAGTTTCAAAGGAAAAAATCTTTGGAAGTGCTTTCCCCATAGGGTCCAATGTTAAACAATGGTCCCCGCTGGCGGCCATCTTGGATGAAGTGCCGACCTGTCAGACATATTTTTTTAGAAGACCATTAAAGGTCTATTGTGACCTAGTAGTTTCAGAGAAAATGTCTTTGAATGTGTTTTTCCAATAGGGTCCAATGTTAAACTATGTCCCCCGCTGGCGGCCATCTTGGAATACATGCAGACTTACCAGACACATTCTTCAATAGGTACCGACAATGAACAGTGACCAAGTAGTTTCAGAGAAAAATGTCTTTGAATGCGTTTTTCCAATAGGGTCCAATGTTAAACTATGTCCCTCGCTGGCGGCCATCTTGGAATACATGCAGACTTACCAGACACATTCTTCAATAGTTACCGACAATGGACAGTTGTTACCAAGTATGGTTCCAATTGGGCAAGTAGATTCAGCAGTTTTCACGGTAATTTAAAGCCCCACTATCCATTACGACCCATTTCAGACCATCATTCAAAAAAAATTTGGGCAGGGGTTCCCCTTATAATTCAGACAATGCATATTGCTGAAATCAAAACATTCCAAGTCCCCCTTTCCATAAAAAAAATCTTGGCAGGGGTTCCCCTTTATAATTAAGTTTAAACATATTTTTTATATTGTGAAGAAAACTATGAAGCACAATATGACAATCAAGCTTGCATTTTAAGTTATACAGTTGAACTTCAGTCTCTCAAACTTTGGTAGCTGGAACACCACCAGTATCTTGAACTGATCATGTTTTACTATATTTCTTTGTTTGGCTTTTCTGACAAAAAACATTCTTACTAAGGACCACTTTCGACACTAGTTTTGAAGTCAAAACATCATTTTGTAAATGGCGGGCAATGACAATTTTCAAAATCAATTTTGAAGTCGCAACATCAATATCTATTTTGAAACAGAATTTCATTGAAATTGGACAATGTTGAATTTTCCCGCCTTTTTGGCGGCCATTTTGAAAATGGTGATCAACGAACAATTTTCAACATCAGTTTTTGAAGTCGCAACATCAAGATCTATTTGGAAAACAAATTTCATTGAAATCGGAGAATGTTGAATTTTCCCGCCCTTTTTTGGCGGCCATTTTGAAAATGGCATTCAACGAACAATATTTTTAACATTGGTTTTAAAGTGGCGACATCAATACCTATTTGGAAACCGAATTTCATTGAAATCGGACAACGTTGAATTTTCCCGACTTTCTTGGCGGCCATTTTGAAAATGGCGGTCAACAAACAATTTTCAACACTGGTTTTGAAGTCCCAACATCAATATCTATTTGGAAACCAAATTTTATTGAAATCGAACAATGTTGAATTTCCCCGCCTTTTTTTGGCGGCCATTTTGAAAATGGAACGATTTTCAACACCACTTTTGAAGTCACCACAGCATGTCAAACATTTTATCAATTTACACTTTACCTTCATCTTCTATAGTTTTGGAATTAAAAGAAAATTCTGTGAGAAAAGGACAATAACTCCTACAAGGGTTTTTGGATTTTCTTCAAAATTTCAGGGTGGGTAGATCTTGATATGCTGAACATTTTTATTAATAAAAAGTTGACCTCTATCTGCTATAGTTTCTTTGATAAAAAAATAAAAAATATTAAAATTTTGAAAAATTTCCGGAAAAATGGCCGTAACTCCAAAATTGGTAATCAGATTTTTTTCAAAAATTGCAGGGCGGGTAGATCTTGCCATGCTGATCACTTTTATCATTTTTGATATCTGTAACGGTTTTCCGAGTTATTTGCCAAAAACAGCAATTTACCCCTATGTGCTATTTTTAGTAACGGCAGCCATGTTGTTTGGTCCTCAGACTCATCGAATACAATTGTGAAACAGGATACCCTGATAACGATTCAGGCCAAGTTTGGTGAAAATTAGGTTAGTGGTTTCAGAGGAGAAGATTTTTAAAAAAAGTTTACGACGGACGGACGACGGACGCCAAGTGATGGCAATAGCTCAAATGACACTTCGGGTCAGGTGAGCTAAAAATGGTATTCTCTAATTACTAGCCAAACCGGTGTGATAAAAAATATTTCTCATCTCTAAAGAGAGAACAACTCACGATAAATGTCCCGCCAAATCTATATTCGGAACATAATCCTCGGTGTTTTACATTACGTTAGGGAAACGTACGATAAATATCGATGATCAGAAGAAAATTAGGTATAAGTAAAGTTTTATTTCATGTCCGTTAAGATTAAGATTATCAACAGCATATTACACAAGCTCCGAAGAGCTTTTTGACCAACATACCTGACCCAGACGACGTTTACAGGATTTTGACGATGACATTTAAGACTGTACCAGGGTTAGCCTACAGGCCCACTTTAACAGAATTTAGTGGAAAATGATAATTGTGATCACATAGGCGTGACAATTCCGCATGCATTGACACGTTAAAGATAAATCGAAAGATTTTGCCTCAAGTCTACTTTTGTTTCTCGAATTTTACGAGTCAAAGTCGAGTAATAAAATGATGAATTTTGAGCAGAAAAAAACTACTAAGATTACTAAACGTGGGTATATAATCACCCACAAACTTGCCGTTTCTCCTTGTTATAGGGCTTTTGAAAACTTCAAGTTTCCCTGCTTTTGTAAAAACAGCCTGAACAGTCTAGAAATTCATTTCAAATCTCAATGTTACTTCTCAATTTCTCCCTAATCCCTTTGAAGCGAGACTTGAAGTATCTGTTAGTGCCGAGTCTGATGAGCATTGCATATAAACAGTATCTCTGTAACTGTCGATAAGAATACTAAATACTGGGGTCCTAGGGAAAAATCTTAACGAGTGCACTACTTATGCGGCTATGTACTATTGTTTTTGGCATTTTCTCATTTATAGAATTATATAGATATAGAATTTACAGCCACTTAGGACCGCGTAGAACAAATACTCTGCGGTTCATTGAAGAGAATGTCCAATTTCGTATGACAAAAAAAAAAAGAAAAAAAAAAGTTTGCCTGAGTTTGTTCTTTGTGTCAGCTCGGTCGGGCCAGTATCGGGTTACCCAATGTGTGACATTTAATAAGATTAGGCCAAGGTCAAATTGTCGTTGGTTCCGTCCTTAAATATATCGCATGTATTGATGTGTACTTTCGGCGGCTTCGAACGATGCATCAATTATATACCCTTATATACCACGGGCTTCCACTATTATTTATTTTAAGAATTGAATGCAATACTTTGTAGTTGTATCGGAGTGTAAAAGCGTGGACCGTAGCACATTTTGAATGAAGCGCGCAAGCGCTTCATTTGAAAAATGTGCTAAGGTCCACGCCTTTACACGAGAATAAAACTACAAAATATTGCATTCAATACTTATAATTACATTCCGTAATTGGAATGCAAGTGTTCACCCAATATAACTTAATGAAAATCGTGGATGATGCACCATTTCCTTGTCTAGATCACTCCGCCGTCTTTGTTTACTTTTGTCGTTGTCAAGGAGTCGCGTGCTGGTGAAGTTTTACTGACTGATAAAACACAGTGACGGAAATGATCGGAAGTACTCGTAGCCAATCAAATACGAGGATTTCCATACGAAGCAGAATGAATGTAATTATATATTTATACAAATCTCTAATGTCTCCATTGTGTTTTCTCTTCATATTTAATTGATTTTATTTATTTGTTGTTGACTTCATAGATATCAATAAAAAATTTGCCTCTGAATAGTTATAAACTGACTATACAGGATATTTTTTTACCTATTTGTATTGTTTTATATGTTTTATTAAGTATTTTGTATTTTGAACTATTTATGAGATTGCTACTTTGAAATGTTATTGGTGTTCTATTGCCTAGTGTGTTCTCTTGCCTGGTATGTTCTATTGCCTGGCTATTGTGATTGGTCAAAATGATTTCATCATGAATATTCATTACCGATATTTAAAATGTTAATTTAAATAAATACAATTATGTTTTGCGGATTTACTAGGCATTTTTGTCGACAATGATTATTACTGTATCAGATTGATAATAAAAGTAAAAAAATGCAGTAAATTCGAGTTTGCAGACGGCTTTTTTCGGCTACTTATTTCTCGTTTGTGCAGATTAGGTAATAAAACAGTTATTTAATGTGTAGTCAGACAATAGCTCAGAATTATTTTCCCTCGGTAATGGAAACAGCTCGGTGTTCTATTGCCCTCTTCCAATAAAAAACTGAGCTGTTTCCATTACCTCGGGAAAATAATCTGGTCTATTGCCTAACTGTATAATAGCACACACTGCCTGCATAGTCGTTATTATACAAGAGTATCACACTCAGAAAATGTACCTGCTTTACGAGGATATATCCACTGCGTGTGATACTTAAGCCACACAACCTCTACAACAGGGAGTACGTCTATATTATATGTTGTAACATAATAGGACAAATTTCCTTCGATATTTCTATGGATTAATCATGCTTTTTTTTAGCGTTGTGAAAAACTGTGGTTTAACATAAATAACAAAATACCGAAGTTACTGTTAATTTATTTTCTGCATATGCGTATTTCGACAACTTACTCTCATCAGTGCAGATCAAACCAAAACAGTTGGAAGTCAATTGACCAAAAAATGTGTAAAAGCTGATAGAGAAAAAATAACCAAAAGGATCTTAATGAAAAAGCAAGAATTCAGCTAAGGACATGGCTATGCACGAGAGAGATACTCCTTAGTTTAAAAAAAATGAAAAATTGAGATATTACAAGTTTCAAAAAGTCGGTTTTCGGGTCAGCACCGCAGTACTGACTACTGGGTTGGTGAATACCCTCGGGGACTTGTAACAGTCCACCAGCAGAAGCATCAGCCCATTGGTAATACATGTAAATAACAAAATACCGAAGTTACTGTTAATTTATTTTCTGTATATGCGCATTTCGACAACTTATGTTTCATCAGTGCAGATCAAACCAAAACTTTTGGAATTCAACCGACCAAAAAACCATAAGACATTGCAAGATAAACCACAAATTTCACGTCAGATGGCATATCACCAATTCAAATGCATGTAAAAGGGTGGAGCCAAAACCATGGTTTAAAGTGCGGCATTTCTGTCACTCCTGTTGTATTTTATTTTAAGAGAGTTTAACATTTCATCATTCTTTTGGCATATCACAACACCGGCGGATCTAGTCTGGAAAAGAGGGGGGGGGGGGGTAATGTTCCAGAAAAAAGGAGAGTTCTGGTAATTCCCGGAACCCCTTCCCCTAGATCCGATACTGTCAATCAATCTATTGTGCTATTATATATACCATGCATCTTTTCGAGAAAACATATTTTTAATCTTAAAGTAGTACCACGCTGACATGCCCATGCACAAGATGGATAAATTCAGTATGGATTACTGGTTCGAAGGCAGGGTGGCGCAAAATATCTACCAAAATATCCATGTATCTCATTATATGTGGGTAATTGTGGCAATTCAAACGCAAGAGCATATGCGAAGACTTTCTTGAATTACAAGGGACTTGTCTGCAAAGTTAAGCAAGCTGACCGTTTTTCATGCAGTCCAAATTAGATGTAACAAGAGGGTATAACCCCTTTTTGGACTCGGGAATGTGACCTTATTTTCGGCGTACTTTGGACTCCAAGGACTCAAAAGTCATAGCATTTAGGACTTGTACTTCAATTTTCAAATTTAAAAAAAAAAAAATGGACTCTGGAATTCATCTAAAATTTCGGGTGTACTCTAGACTCGAGGGGGTAGGGGGTTATACCCTCTTAGGGGTTATACCCTCTAACAACGGAAATAGAATACCGAAGGAACAATGGGATCGATGACCACAAAAATCGAAGCCTAAAGACACGGCAAAAACGGCAACAGAGAAAAACAAAGACAAACAAGAACGTGAGACAGCTACAATGCACGGAAATAAAAGGATAACATTAAGAACTACGGCACTCATAGTGTGAACTCCCATGAAAACCGGTAGTAAATGAATGAAATCGGGACCGCGTTTGTTTTTCTAGTTTTGTTTTCATATTTATTATGATTTATATTGCAATTTAGGACAAGATGACAGCCTTCTGTGAATTCATACGTCAGAACTCACTACATATTTCGATTTCACTCAATTTAAGATGGGAAAAAAAATGAAATTTATTCAACCATTTACAGATATAATTAAACATGTTCATATCATTTCATGCAATTTAATTGTGGTCAGTAGTTTTGCAGCAGTTGACAGGTATTTGATATCCGACTGAAAGACACAGCCAGGTTCCTTCTTGGAAATTGTTGTTAGATATTTTAAGCCATTCAAATAAAGTTACTCATATGTAAATATTGCGGTTTAAAAACAAAATACATGAAGTGTCTTCAAATACAAGATTTATTTGTATTCGGCACGAAACAGGTGGCAATTCTCGCTGAAACTCTCACTGTCAATTTTTTTAAATAAAATAAATAAATAAATATCATATTTGAAGACATTAAACGGATATTGTTTATAATTATTACTGTCAAAGAGAAAAATCGGTAAAATGTATAAACAGTCATCGTCGACAGTTGCGGCGTAGTCTGTGTAAATTAAAAAGATTCCAGTTTTGGAATAAATAAGCAATTTCAGAAGAATCGTTATAATATAAAGGCATTTTCAAAGAATTAATAGTCTTTTTAAGAACTGAAGTCAAAGGAAGTAGTGTGGAAACTGTTCATTCTGGACCACTTTCGCAGATCTTAATCCTATGGGAGAGGGTGTCTGTGAGTATTCTTTTCCTTTTTAATGGGCACGGCTCACAGACTTATTTTTATTTTCCTATGAGACTTAATTACTTCAGGGACTCATAAAAGATCATGAAATAACAGATGCTAGATCCTCCCATCTCACATATAGATATAGTGATGATGTTCATACCATTAATAGGGCCTGTAAGTCTCGTACAATTTTTGAACTTCCGGGTACATAATTTTTACCCGGAAGTTGCATTTTAAACAAAAATATTTGACGTTTCAAGCAAAAAATGTGAACGTCATAATCGTGCAAAGTCATGTTTTGACGGGAAACGTTTTCAAATTACAATTTTATCGTGATTTTTCGGTGTCACATGACGAGACTTACAGACCCTATACATGTAACGCATCTTTTGCTAAATTGATCCCGTCGATTAATCATCCAGCACTAGAGATAAGGGGAACGGCATAAACCACTAGATCTACATCTTTTTTTACTTGCATCTCGAATTTGAAGAAAATAGTCATCTTAGTAATAAAATTTACGACAAAAGGGACGATTTTAATTTTGAAATTATCAATTTCCCTCACATGTACAGTGATATTCTAACTTATCCTGCATACGGAGTATGTTTCACAGTTGATTCGTTACACAAGAGCTAGCATAGTTATACAGACTTTCTCATTAAACATTCGTGAACGCCTAATTAATCAAGCTTAAAAAAATCCGTCTAACGCTAGTCCTTGTAGCAAAATTTGAAGTTTAGATCAGAACTTGATTCAAGACCCCAGCTTTTTTACGTTATACTGGGATGATCATTCCTTATTACTGTCTACGACCTTTCAATAGCAATGGCTGTAGAGCTGCATACGGATACTGCCAAAACAAAAGGGAGGTTTGGCGCACCATTAAACCGGTTTAATCCACCGTTTCTTTTGAAATGCCCGCACAAAGTATCGATAATTCACTGTGTCACTTGACGAGTTTACAGGCCCTTGATCACCCTATCGAAGCAAGCTGGCGGACCGGGCTTACATAAGGGCACTTTATAAAGAATCATTCAAACGTCAATGCTTACAAAAATTATTTTTAACTGAATAGAGGTAACTGCATGTATTAAGGGGTGTCTAGTGTATTGTCATTGCAGCAAGGATTAATAGTATTATAAAGCAATGAGTACAGGAAGGTTTGAAATAATCCCTCGCGTGAAATCTGTGTACAGGTGTAGGGCAGGGAAATTGAGCTCACGATAATGGAGTGTTATGTGATATGCCCCGCGATGCCAGGAATAATTCCCCGGCTGTATACACGAGGCCTCTCTACAGAGGACAGCTCTTCTTCTTAGTCATACAAGTCGTCGATGGGTGTCGACTACTTTTGCGTATGGCTTAATCAAACGTTCATTCAAATTGTTAATTTATCAGTGTCAGTTTTCGGCCTTTGTAGTTGAAGGCATTTCCGTTTATCTTTTCTTTTATTATCTTGATTTGAATGTTGACTTCACTTCAGCCAGAAGCCCAATTTGAACAGACATACAATGACTTCTTCAACCACAAAGTTCATCTGCGACGCATTTCTGCTTCTGGCTTCTGGCTGAAGTGAAGTCAATTTGAACAGACATACAATGACTTCTTCAACCACAAAGTTCATCTGCGACGCATGTAATGTAAATTTTAACCGAAAAGATCATTTCATAAGGCATATGGAGCGTCAACAAGCACCTCAAATTGGTGTTAATGATAATCAGAAAATTTCAAAGGATCCATGTACTTTTAAGGCATTGAATGTTACTTCTGAAGGGTAGGCTGAGCTCGAAAAAATGGCATTTCTGAGGAGCAAAAAAAGACGATATCAAAGTTATTATCAAATATGCAATCAAAAAGAGAGGTGGTGTCAAATGGTATTTTTCCATGAAAGTAAAAAAATCAGCAGAAAGGGAGAAAGACATATATATATATTCTACCGTTCCAGTCACGATTTTGTACCATACGCAGAGAGATTTGTTGGAATTATACGACGATGTTTACATTTTTGGAGGCCAAGAAGCTTGATTCAGGGTATGCGAATAGAAGTTATTTAAATTATGTGTTAAATCGTATTGCTTAATAATGGTACTACATTAATATTTATTTATATTTTATGAAGTTTTTGATTTCATTGATTAAACTCACATCTTTGTAAATCTTATTTATTTGTAGAATAACATGTTTATTCTATTTTTAATTCTTGCTACAAAACTATTACATCTATCAACAATAACAGCAGTATAAGTTTTATTACCTGTAAAATTAATTATTGCATAGAAAACAACGGCAGTAGAATACCGAAGGAACAAAGCACAAGATTACATAAATCAATGTCCAGAGACAAGGCAACAGCAAGAACACCGGAAGACGGAAGAGCAAAGACACTATATGGCCACGGAACACACAAAAACTTCATATACAACACAAAACACTAAAGCACCATCAGTGTGAACACTAAAAAAAACCAAAGTGACATGATTAGAAACGACACATTTGAATAATTGATGCTAAGACTTTTATCCGTAAGTGTTACAATTTTTCTCCGCTAGTGCTACTTTTTTTAACGGAACTATCGATACAATGCTACAGTTTTTTACCGATAATATTCAACTTGAAATGTATATGAAACATGATTTAATATGGATTTCTATGCAAACAGATTAAGCGCCACTTTTTGCTGCCTTTTCCTTTATTCGTATGAAGCAAAATTTTACAATGGCTAATACAAAAACAACTAGCCCAGGTTTTCAATTTCAGCTTCAGATAAATAGAAGATGTACTTTCTCTTAACAACCCAAGATTTAAAGAATATTTACATCGGATCTACCCCAAGTGAGTTTGAAATTAAAGAGACAACCGACGCACCCAATTCTTCTTAATACCTCGATCTATTGATGTACATTGACGAACATGGACTTCTGAAACCTAGATTATATGACAAACGTGATGATTTTGTCTTCCTAACTGCAAACTTTCAATTTCTCAGCAGCAATATACCTACCTCCCCGTCATATGGAGTGTATATATCACAATTAATTTGTTACTGTAAAGCTTATAGTTTATATGGTGACTTCGTGGAAAGAGCAAAAGCAATGTCACAGAAACTGCTAATTCAGGGATATGTTCAATCGTTGTTACTTCTGTTCCTTCAGAAATTCTACGACAGTCACCACGATATCATAGATCGATATGAAATATCGGAGTCACAAATGACATTTTCAGCTAGATTCACGTCTTCGCGGGTTTGACATTACTAATTCTGACTTTACCCTGGATTGACCCACTGCCAGTGTGACGGGTGCTAAATACAGAGCAGGACATGCTTACCCTTTCAGAAACCTCATGTTACTTTGTGTTTTGAGAGTTCACACTATTAGTGCTTTATTTTTAGTGTTGTATTTGTAGTGTTTGTTCTTTGTAGGTGTTTTGTGTCTTTGCTCTTTCGTCATCTAGTGTTCTTGCTTTTGCCTTGTCTCTGGATTTTTATTCATACAATCTTGCGTTTTCTTTTCCTTCGGTATTCTACTGCCGTTGTTTAATATAGTTTTACGATTGCTTTCTCCATGCATCATTTTAAACATGCATGTTGAGATTACATTTTCTGACATTTTGATGCTGTAACAAAATGTTTCAGTTCTTTTCCACACCGCTTAAGTTTTTTCTGTCATTGGTTAAAATTATATATGCATTGTACATGTCTATTGTTTAAAATACCCAGAAAGGTAAAAAGAGATAACATCTCATGGTCTACCGCTTTAATACTGAATGCAATTGAAAAATATATTGGAAAGGGAACTCTTGACCGTCGCCAAATATATACGACTGTGTTTCTGTATTCGAAAATGCATACGAAAAGAAAAACAATTTCTCAAACTTGAAGACAGTCATTCATTTTGTTGCAGCTCTCATTATGGACAACTTCAGTCTTTAAAGGGAAAATTCACTATATTTTGAATAAGACTTTAATTTACTTTAAATAACATTATGAACATGTTGACCAAGTTTAAAGTAAATATTCGCACGGCTTTAGGAGAAAAACGATATTTATTATTCATTTCATATCATATTGGTTATTTGTTCTCTATCAGTTTTTACATCTTTGAGTTTATGGTCTTCCAAACGTTTAGATTTTATCTGCACTAAAGAGACACAAGTTGTCGAAATGCGCATATGCAGAATTTAAATTCACAGTAACTTCGGTATTTAGTCATTTGTTACCACTGGGTCGATTCCACTGCTGGTGGACTGTTAGTCCCCGAGGCTATTCACCAGCCCAGTAGTCAGTACTTCGGTGCTGACCCGAAAGCCGATTATATTTGAAACCTTACAATATCAAAATTGTTGTAAATTTTGTTGAAAACTAAGGAGTATCTCCCTCATGCAAAGCTCTGTCCTTAGCTGATTTTGGTTTTACATTTAGATCATATTGGTTATTTGTTCTCTAGCAGTTTTTACATCTTTATGGTCTTCAAAACGTTTAGATTTTATCTGCACTGAAGAGACATAAGTTGTCGAAATGCGCATATGCAGAATTTAAATTCACAGTAACTTCGGTATTGAGTCTTCTGCTACAAACTTTAGCTGAGTGACGTCACTTGGCTAGATCTCGGTCATTTTAAAAAAACAATCATACCACTGTTTATATCGTTATTTAAAGCGTTCGAGTGAGATCAAGAAATGACTAATTACTGTAGAAAAAAGGACAAGCGTGTTACCCTTTTGTCTAAATCTTATTGTTTCCTTCGTAGAATAACTAAATACTAAATTTACTAAGAAATAAAATTGGTTGTTTATGTTTTAAATCGATGCAAAAAGATCTCAGAAAAGTAGTTCAAAATAACAAAACCCCATTAATACTCAAAACAATCTAGGAAGTAATAAATATGTGCACACACAAACGCGCGTGCTCCTGTGTTCCAGTGATGAAAAATTAATACCTTTGCAGTGATGTAATCATTAGAGGTTAATTACCAACCAAATATACAGAATCATAATTTTACCTGTGGCATGCCCTAAAGGTAAATGTGGCGTGAGCTGCACTAATTACAGGTAGAAAAGGCACACTCTTGTTTTGAAAAAAATCGCTTATAACACAATACACAAATCTTATTGAAATTACTTGACTGATATTAAATAAATAATGGAAACTGAATAAAATGCGATTCATTCAGGATTATATTTTTCTGCGAGGGTCACACACAGTAAAAAAATCCATTCACCCGGCTTAAAACTGGATGATCTGAAGATATTGTATTCGGGTTAGAAATGATTTATTTCGTGCAGCAGTTTGACAAATTATGACAATTTAGCGTAGACCTTTTTTCTGGGACCCTTTTCAGTAGCCAAACCCGCCTGTGCTCAAACTTCGGGTTAATTCAGTCTGGGACAAATATGATCAATATACTAAAACCAGCTGCTATATAAAAAAAGTTAACGCTATAAGAGGTTGATTTTCGTAATGCCTTGTGTCATAGGTTCAAGTTGTCTGAAAAAAATATATATACTTATATATAATGCCGAAATCGTTTATACAGACAGTTGTGTTATTTACTGTAAACCACGGAAATTAGGATGTGTTCAGTATACCTAAGTTAGTATTTGTACGTTTAAATGCAGTTTTATGACACTTTTTATTGCACTTTTTAGTCTTATTTCAACGCCATAATGCATGGGTTTTATGTGATTCGAGCACAATACCAAGACCCTGCGGAGCATGCGAGGTTGATGAAATTGACTTTTATAATATGATCGAGTTAATGCACTTTTATTGATTGTTATATTACTGAAAATGACTCTCTCTATGATTTTATAGGTAGCACGGTACAGTTTCTAAACATAGAACTGGTTTTCCCCTTTTGTGTACCCAAGATTCTATAGAGGAGTGAATACTGAAAGCTGAGTTCTGATTGGTTATTAAGTATAATATTCATGTTGTATTTTTTTCAAATAGACAAATTATCTATGATTAAGAAAATATATAAGAAATTTTCATGTGCCCTTTATTAATGGAGATTAAATTTTTTTAGAATTATTGGTAATATGCCCTTCAATGCAACTTAGACCACAAGTAAACTGACGGGCAGTGCGTACTTTGATTAGAGGCTCTTTAGGGAATTGGTCATGACTATATTTCACTGGTATTTTTTTAAAGTTAAATGGATGCTCTACAAGTGAGCATACTACAATATCTCGGGTGAAAGTTATGAATGGGTGAAAATCTTGAAAATGTTACTATTGTCGCCTATGGAAAAAGAAACTGTACCGTGCTACCTATACATCTGTGTGTCCAACACCCATTCTCATTTTATAGTTACAATTGACCCACCAATTGACGAAAAATGAATGTCCAAAGTTAACATTGAAATGAGGTTTTTTGATAAATATATTATGAAAACATACATTTTCTCTACTCAAATGCCCTATAAAAAATACATTTCATTAAGTTTGTAACGTAAATATCTGAAATTTGTGAGTGATATCTGCATCAATCAAAATGCCTGCTAACATATCTGCAACTAATTTTTTAGTATAAGTGTCAGTTACTTTTGAAAAAAAATGTCCCAAGACCATTAAAATAGATCCTAAGTCAAGAATCAAACTAAACATTTTAAGATATTTACGTTACCATTTTTCATATTTACGTTTCCACAAACCGACAAAACAAACATGTCTCGGTGATCTTAATCTGCTCCTTGTCCATGATAAACTTTGTTATTGAAAACAATGATGTTTATTTTTTTTTAATTCAAGTATGTACGAAGCCAAGAATTATTTTATCTGTTTGAAAATGAGATTTTGAAATAGCACAATGTGTTATATTCTGCCAAGATGAGCATTGAATCATGCAATAATATGCCCAAAAAGTTAGACATTTATAGAGGCTAATATAAATTTCTTAAACTCGGTATGTGAATACCATCATATATGTCCTCCATATTATCAACATCGAAGTTTTACAGGAAGAGATATTTACGTAACTGGTGGTAACGTAAAAATTTTGCACTTTTTAAATAACTTACTGTGAAGCATATAAAAAAATTCTGAATTTCGATAGAAAATATGCATTATCGAACTGAAAAATGTCCCAACTCGTGTCCTTATACTAATAATAGCGGTAAGCAGCAAGTTTTACGTAACAAGGACCTTAAACCTAACCGTTCTTAAAAACAGATCCAAATTCAATATCTTGATCATTGAAAATATGCTAAAAGACAGTGATGGTTTGGTATATGACGTCACTTTATCAAATGTCATTAAAGTTTAACAGCCTGCTTCACAATTTGGTATCGTAAATATCGGTAACGCAAGTATTTTCAAGCTTCATATCCATAGATAATTTCTAATTCAAACTATATATTGAGTTGTTTGTGATTTATATAACGTCTTGATTGCCTTTCCTTCTCATTACTACGGAAGCCGTAAGAGGACACACAAAGAATAAGTAAAAATAATTTTTATCGAGATCTCGGTAAAATGGTAATGTTTTATCGTGATCTCGAATTGAAAATATTCTTTGTGTGTCCCCTTACGGCTTCAGTACATGACTACTTCTAACAGTGGTGCACTGACAAAAGATATTCTCCTGATATGGGTCACGTAAATATCACACGAATTTTTACGCTCCTTTTACGTTATTCAAAAAAGATCAAACTTTCATAGCCTTTTTAAAGTATATAACTGCATACTGTGTGGCCCAGAGACACTCAAATTGTAAAATTCAATGATCCCGTTAGAGAAAATTATACTTTTGACAAATATGCTGTTGCATAAATTTCAAAATACGTGTGCATTTAAGTTATTTGCAATACTTACATTTGTATCATCGCTTGTATGTCGTTCAATAACTCCTTTTCAAAAAATATAATGTTGATTGAGACAGTAACGTGAATATCGATTTTGGCACTTTTAGCTAAACTTTCTTAGCAAAATCCCACCGCAAATGTGGTTTTTGCATTGTTTTTTTTTTTTTATATGATGTACAAACTTCAAATAAACAATAAAGATAGTAGCCCGGAGGGTTTCTTGGTAGAAATTTTGCATGGGACAGTGAATTGCTACCATAACTTGAGAATGAGTGCCCAACGATCCAGCATATTTTGCCCTAAAACTTTACAGTTATATACAAGGTAATATACTGTGATGGCATCAAAATATGATAAATAAAAATTCCCCTACACCAGACTTGCCTTGCACGTTGATTTTTTTAAATAATTTGCACTAATTTCATTTTCTGCATAAAACGAGCCGTCTACTGCGCGACAATATAGCATGACATAAAAATGTAGATCCAATGTAAATACAACTGCAATCGGTTTCAAGAAAAAAAAGATAGATGTTTCTACCCGAGTTTTGAATAATAAGTCTAAGGTGTGTGTCTCATACCGATCAATGCATAAGGTTTTTGCGGAGTTGATCGTGTTAACAGCAGGTGGTATCGACAGGGAATTATACTACGAGGTCGTCATTTTTCCAAATGGTCAAGTGATTTATACAGGTAGAAGTGGTCGGATGGGTCTGAAACCTGTCTTCTCAATAAACACTTAATACACAATATGTTCAGTACAAGCCTGCATAACTATGAATACTTGTTGTATATGAATCCTAATTTCTACAATGTTTTACTGTTTATTTAATTGTGAACACGGGAACTTCGTAAAAGTTCTGGATTATCATCAATTTAATGATATATTAAGAGAAATAACTGCAAATTTTCATTTCTTTACTGAATAAATTACAAATCGTTGAATTTAGCGAAAGAAATTATATTTATTTGGACAGATCAGAGTTATGTACTTGTCGTTTTATCGAGTTTTGATATTTTGTGGCCTTTAGGTATCACGTGACTTTTTAAGTTGAGAAGACGACAATATGGCGGTTGATGCACCGAGATTTGCTCACAATTAATTCAGCCTTGTACAGTTATCTAAGACAATTTAAAAGTAATACATATATATATATATGCTAACTAAGATATGAGGAATAAAATATTGAATTTTTATTTTTTTACGAATTTTCCCTTCCAACCTTCACTGATATTATTGATCATGCTATATATACAAATGTATACTCATGAAGATAAATTGCAAAAACAAGTGTGGACCCTAATAGATGACCCACCTGTCCCTGCTTAGCCTATCACTTATAGTTATTGAGAAATGGGTTAAGCTTAAATTGTAGTGATAAGCGGAAAATCTTGCTCGGTGTGTTTTTGTAGAACTGAGCATATTTTCCATTTTGTTTGTCCAGTCTAAAGAAAAAAAGGGTGGGCATGTTTGAAGCAGAAAGTCAGAAAGGTCATTATTGTACAAAATCACAAGTTAATTTTATTGTTCCCACCGGAGAAATTTTTGAAATAGATAACACATTCAAGACATCGTGAAAAATGCCCCAATGCCTTATGACTTCACGCTCATAGAACAAAGTATTTCGGAACAGCGGGAAAAAGTCATGCCTTTATTGAGTTTCGAATTAAAATCAAATTTCGGAACTGTATCTCGTAAAATTCCACACTCCTTTACTTTCTATGGTTAAATTTTCAAATATTGAAAATGTTTCGCCAGGCACTCCTGCGTTTTAGAATAAAAAAAATTAAGTATCAAGAGTACTCACTCGATGCAGTTGTAAAATCTGTTTACTGTACACTGGTGTAAATTGACGTTTCCAGGCTACTTTTTTACTTAATCAATATGGGGATTATTTCTCATAAAAATGCAATCTTTTCCATGATAGTTTGAATAATTAGTCTATTTTTGTTCTGAAGATTCAAGTGAATGTATTTAAATCTATGCGATATAAATGTATTGCAAATAGATATTAATTCATATTTTCATAACTTACGATATGTCCCTACATTAACAGAAATCATGTGGATTTATCTGAAATATTTGATTAAAAGTTAATATTTGTGTTAAAATGGCAACATTATATCAATATTACAGTTAGTCTCGTTTCTGAAGCTCGTCATTGCCTACAATATATTTTTTGTGTATTTCTGTACAATCTTCTAACAAGAAAAATAGTACCATCTGGTGTTGAAAATGGTTGCCCTAACGATAAAAGATTAGTATGGCATACAATTGGTTTTTGTAAAAATAAATAGCAGTGAAAACAATAATGTATGCTTTTTCATGACGAACTCACAGTATCAACCGTTCTATATATTAATTCATAACACAACATGTTTTTACCTATCTAAATAACTTTTTTTGCTCGTAAACTATGATGCGAGCTTTTCTTTTGTTAAATGTCGCTTTTATTTTTATTTGAAAGCTTAACTGGTTATACAATTTATACGGGCATAAACAAATAAAGGGATATGGAGTAAATGCACATGGGACAAACGTTTACTGGTTACGAGTGGCAAAAATGACCCAAAATGGACTAAAATGGACATTTTTATATATTATAATGATATTCATTCGATGCCTAGAAACCTCAAAAGAACCTGTAATTTAGATGATATAGGCAAGTTTCTAAAATTAATGGACGATCGAGAAAACGTGTATGATTCAAAATAAATCCAAATACTGCGAATCTATGCAAATGACCGGCAGTGACGCCACAAAATTTCAAATTTGCAAAAAGGACTTGGTCAAGATTGTGGGAGAAATCATTGCCACGTGACCAGACAATTTCGAGGAGCCGTCTTCAATGAGGATAACATAAATTACAAGTGTACTGGGCGTATTTCAGGTGTGTTACACAGTTTGTAATACTATGGCAGAAATATCAATATGCAAGATATCAGTTTTTCTGTTATTTGCATTAAATTTATCTATTTCTTCCAATTCATTTCGTCGTCCATCGAAAACTGATTGAAAACTTGGAAAAGGAGGGATCATGTAAATTCAACCGGATGCAGAGCTATTTTGGAGATGCTAAAGAAGAATGTATAGTCGGACAAATTGAAGAAATTAAGAATTATTGGCACATCTTTTCTCTGTGTTATAGTTTAAAGAGAAAAGATGGTTCGTATCGTTTTAAACGTAGCCGGACAGGCATGTCACAACTTAACCGATATAGCTAAGCGTTTCAACACATTTTTTACTACATCTTCATGGCCAATAAATAATCAACTGCGCCCAAAATATTTGATGTTTATTTAATCGTATATTAAAACGTTTTATCATAAGTCGTCACAAAAAGCAAGCTTACTGTAAAAACTGTTACAAATGTAGCATGGAATATGTGTATAACGAACTGAAAAATCTCAACTCCTATAAAAGAACCGGAACAGAAAATATTCCCGCAATATTCATAAAATATGGTTCAAAGGGCTTGTGTCTGGTCCAATTGTCTTTTTTGTATTGTTTGACAATAAAATATGTTTAAAATTGAAAGGACTAACATACTGAGAAAAACCTTTCCTTATCAACAGGTATAGTGCGAAGCGAACTCAAATTATTTAAACCTTTATGCAAAAAGTTCAATAGAACAATAGCAGAGAAGTAGAAAATTATCACCAAAGAAGAGTTCCATGTATTAGTCTAAAATTCTTAAATAATCCGTATATATGCAACTGGAAAATTACTTGCTGTATCGATTCCAGCCTGGTTTTATATCTTCGTAATAGACTGATAATTGCCTCCTCCATCTATTAGAACATATAATATCGCAAACATGAAAAGATTTATTTACTAGAATGGTCATGATAGATCTTCAAAAAATCTTCGACACTGCTGATCATTACATTTTGTGTGAAAAACTAAAGGTAATGGAGATTAATGGAGATTAATTTTATTTAACAAAATGGACACAACTTGTAAATGCAAATAGAGTTGAGTCATAGCTACTAAACATTACTTGTGGGGTTCCTAAGGAAGCATTTTGGGACCTTTGCTTTCCTATGCTATGTAAATGATATATCAATCACTATAAATCCCAACTGCAAACATCTGCTTTATGCTGACGACAGTACTATATTTTTTCCATAAGAACCCAGACATTCTATCTAACAAACTAGGGAAGAGGTTTGAATCTTGTTGCAATTGTTGCAATTGGCTCGTCGATAACAACCTTTTTTGTATCTTGCAAAAACTGAATATTTTATATTTGATCTGAAACTAAAACTAAACTAGAGGCTCTCAAGAGCCTGTATAGCTCACTTGGTCCATGATTGGCATAAACTGCAGCCAAAATTAACCCAATGTTAAAGTGTCTCATTTTCTAGAACTTTCAAAGGAGAAAATCTTTGAACGTGTTTTCCCCATAGGGTCCAATGTTAAACAATGGTCCCCGCTGGCGGCCATCTTGGTTGAGGTGCAGACATGTCAGACATAATTTTTTAAGAAGACCATTAAAGGTCTATGGTGATCAAGTTTGATTCAAACTGACCAAGTAGTTTCAGAAAAGAATGTCTTTGAATGTGTTTTTCCAATAGGGTCCAATGTTAAACTATGTCCCCTGCTGGCAGCCTTATTGGAATACATGCGGACTTACCACTGTCAATCAACGGAGGTATCACTGTGACAGGTAAAACAGGTTAATTAGACTATGTAATTAGTGTTGATTAGGGCAGTCATTAGGACAGGTGTTGTTTTTATAGCAATCAGTAAGCACTGACAATGATTACAAGGATCAACACAATCATTTTGGATACGGAAATGAGGATAAAATGTCACCAATTACCTCCCTTGAATAATTTTCCATTTTAAAAAATAATGACCCTGAGATTTTTATGTTAACACTTAAAAAATACCCAAAGTTTTTGAAATATTCTGAAACTCCCCTTCGTTCCTGTCTGAACAGTATCTTTGGATATTTTGGCAATAGTTTTCTTTTTGTTGAAGTTAAAAATAAATGATTATAGTTGTTTAATATAACTTTTTAATGTTGCATATAACATTAAATATCACATTAATGATTTTTTTACTTAAAAACCTTACATGATATGGGACCTATACTTAAATTTTAGATCAAATTGTGAAAGCATATCAGAGTTCTAATCACACAGTAATCAAATGAATATACAAAGTAAAACGGGGATGGAGTTTTAATTAGGAATCGAATGTCGAAATTGCTTTACGCAAAATCTCCTGCAAATTTGAATTGCATTGCATGAGATCTCCTGCATTTGGGTTTCAGAAGGTTAACAGGTATGAAACTGTAACATGCCAGGATGCATCGAGGATGAATTTCATTAGATCATGGAATGTATTTTTTTTAGTAAATACAGAAACAGATTTCTATATCAACTTCAACACAGACATTTTTGTCATATGGAGTAAATGTAGGTCAGATATTGTCAATGTATATTTGTTCCTTCTAACAGAAGTTCCTCTGGCAACTTTATCATAAACAACGATATAATATCTCTTCCTGATGGAGCAAATATTCCGTCAGGAACAATACTGTAATATTTCTTCCTGTGGAAACAATACTTCAGAATACTTCTTCCATTTGGAACTGATATCATAAAGGAACCTCTGTTCCATGAATATATAACTGTAATATTGAGAAAATGTAGGTCAAAGAGATATCTCGTACTAAATGGAGTAAATATAGAGTATATAGATTTAAAGTATAAAAATCTTTTGTAACACGGAGTAAATGTTAACCAAAGAGACATCTTGTACTATATAGATTAAATGTAGAGTCTATATGGAGTACATGTAGAGTATATGGAGATTAAGTAGTCTACAAATGTAATCTGTAATGTAATCGATTACATTTGAGATGTTATTGCATTACATATCTAAAAAGTAGTAATTGTAATTGTAATGTAATCGTGAAAATCTGAATGTAATTTGTAAGTTTCCATTGTAATTTAAAGCCCCACTATCCATTACAACCCATTTCAGACCATGATTAAAAAAAAATGGGCAGGGGTTCCCCTTATAATTCAGATAATACATATTGCTGAAATCAAAACATTCCAAGTCCCCATTTCCATAAAAAAAATTTGGCAGTGGTTCCCTTTATAATCTAGTTTAAACATATTTCTTATATTGTGGAGAAAACTATGAAGCACAATACCTTTTTTCAAAGATTCAGTGTTCTGGTTTGGTTTCTTTCCATGGCAACTGAAAGCTCCTCTATACATTACAACCAATTTAAGACCACCTTCAAAAAAAAAATGGGCAGGTGTTCCCCTTATAATCCAAGCAATATGTATTGCTGAAATCAAAGTAACTCAAATCCTCTTTTAAAAAACAAAACAACACATAAAAAAAAACAAAAAAAAAACAAAAAAAAAAAACAAATTTGGCAGGGGTTCCCCTTTAAATATAGTTTATTCATATTTCTAAAATTGTGAAGACCAGAGGCTCCCGGGAGTCTGTATTGCTCAACTGGCTTTTAGTTTCGATAATCAAGCTTACATTGTAAGTTATACAGTTGAACTTCAGTCTCTCAAACTTTGGTACCTTGAACACCACCAATATCCATATGCACCCTTTCCATTGGGGTTGCCGGCATGGTATTGTCCCAGTTTTGAACTGTATTTAAAAGTCTGATCATGTTTTACTATATATTTCTTTGTTTGGCTTTTTTGACAAAAAACATTCTTGCTAAGGACCACTTTCGACACCAGTTTTGAAGTCTAAACATCATTTTGTAAATGGCCGGCAATGACAATTTTCAACATCAGTTTTGAGGTCGCAATATTATTATCTATTTGGAAACCAAATTTCATTGAATTTGAAGTCGCAATATTATTATCTATTTGGAAACCAAATTTCATTGAAATTGGACAATGTTGAATTTTCCCGGCCTTTTTTGGCGGCCATTTTGAAAATAGCGTTCAACAAACAATTTTCAACCTCAGCTTTTAAAGTCGCAACATCAGTATCTATTTGGAAAACAAATTTCATTGAAATCGGACAATGTTGAATTTTCCCGCGTCTTTGGCGGCCATTTTAAAAATGGCGGTCAACGAACGATTTTCAACACCACTTTGAAGTCACCACTGCACAGCATGGAATTTTGAAAATGGCATTCAACGAACAATTTTTAATATCGGTTTTGAAGTTGCGACATCAATACCTATTTGGAAACCAAATTTCATTGAAATCGGACAAAGTTGAATTTTCCCGCCTTTAATGGCGGCTATTTTGAAAATGGCTTTCAACAAACAATTTTCAACACTGGTTTTGAAGTCGCAACATCAATATCTATTTGAAAACAAAATTTTATTGAAATCTAACAATGTTGAATTTTCCCGCCTCTTTGGCGGCCATTTTAAAAATGGCGGTCAACGAACGATTTTCAACACCACTTTTGAAGTCACCACTGCACAGCATGGCAAACATTTTATCAATTTATACTTAACCTTCATCTTCTATAGTTTTAGAAATAAAAGACAAAAAATACGAAAATTTTGAAAATTCTCTGAAAAATGGGCAATAACTCCCATAAGGGTTTTTTGGATTTACTCCAAAATTTCAGGGTGGGTAGACCTTGATATGCTGAACATTTCTGCAATTTGAAGTTGACCTCTTTATGCCATTTTTAAAATGTTTTGAAAACGTTTTATCTTTTTTAAAACATTTCAAAAACATTTTAAAAACGTTTTATCAAAATGTGCTGACAAACAACTTTTCAAACTATTTTTACAGAACGTTTTAAAGTTATTTTGGGTAACATTTTTTCACAACATACCAAAGACATTATAAAATCATCACACCAGAACATTGTTTCGGACGTTTTTAATAACATTTTGCCAAATGTTTTTAGAACATTTTGAAAATATGTTTTTATTCTGTTACACCGCTACATAATCGAAACGTTATAAATGCATTGGCTCTTGATGTTTCCATTATGTTGAGTTAAAACATTTTCATGAAACATTTAAGTTATATTTTTACAGCTTTCGAATTATCAGTAACCGATTGTACAATAGTGTTGAATGGCATGATAATATAATTATAAACAATAAGATTTTATAACTTAAAAACACTTTTTGTTCCTTTCTTTAAATGTTTTGGCCTAAACATTTCAAGGAAACGTTCTTAAAACATTACAAGAAGATATTTTAATCTAATCAAAATAGAACATATTGATGAAACATTTTAAGAATATTATCCTTATATATGTTTTATTGTAACTGGCACAACTGGCACAACTGGTAACTGACACAACATTTTTGAAAAACAGTTTCAAAACATGATGCAAATATATTTCAATCAAATAAGTATTAAACATTACCAGGTAATCTTATTTTAAAACGACAAATATAATAAAAACTGATCTGTTAAAAAGTGAAAAGTTTGTAATATGTGCTTATATCAGTTAATAAATTTATTTTATTTTTTTTTGTTGAAAACCAGGACGTATATTAGAAAAACATGATTGTATATATTTTTTGGACAATCAACCCATACAGAATAACTGAATTGCAAGCATTCACTATAAAATTTGCATATTTAATTTGACTAAAATTTCATACCAATTAATTAATTATGTCTACATTTCTGAAGCGGGTATAAAATTGACTGATAACAGAAACAATTAGAACAGATAAGAGATTGTCATCACAGCATGTAATCGATGATGTACAGAGTTGTAAGTGAAAACAGATGTTTCTCTTGTATAACAAGAAATGCACATTGTCCTGACACACCCGGAAATGTGTGATTTTAAAACCAGTTATATGGAATATTAATTTAATGTTCGGTCGATATTATTAAAAAAATCTGTGTACAAAATCAACTTTACAACATCGTATGAATGATTGACAGTTTACTATAATTTTATTTAGTGGAGGATAGTTTTCTGTGAACATTTAATATAGGAACTCTCGTGTAATTGAAGGCGGAAACGATATCCTCAAATACCAGTCAGAAGGATAACCGGAATTCAGACCTATTGAATATAAATATATACCACCTAAAAACAATTTTATGAACTTGAAGTGCACTTATTATTTGTCCTGCATGACAATTATTTAACTAAATTTTAATTGACGAAAAACAATTAATCTGAAGCGCTACAAATAGATTAAATATAAATCACCCTTAGCTCAACAGTGTTCATTAATTAGTGATTCCATCTCAAGGTATTGATGTATTGATTTTTTTCGTATAATACACAAAAATGTTGTCGGAATGAACACGACTCAAAATTCCCGTATTAATAGTGTTCTTTTTTTTTGAGTATGTGCATATATAACAGTTACGTCTTTTCATTGAGAAATGTGCGAGGAGAGCACGAGCTTGCTACAGAAACTGATACGAAACAAGCATAGATTTTTTTCATGAACAATAGTTTGGGATTGTTTTCATATATAGGAGGCAAAGCATTTACTGGACTAAATTTTATTGAACTGATTCCTTGACTATATATATTATTTTATTGAGTAAAACATCATTACTGTCAAGGTTTTAATAAAAAAATTCTAAATAATAACACATGTTCAGATTAGGTGTGAAAAATCAATATAAGGTTCCGTATTTATGTTGTTTTGCACATGATTGTTTTTTAGAATCTATGCTATATTTTAATTTGCTTTGAAGCCAATACTACAAACGAAAGCTAGACGTTTCATTTGCAGACACACAACCGATACAAAAATGACCATTCAAAATATTATTTATATGCAATGTACACTGTAAATACGCTTAACACTGGACAAAACTCAAATTGTGTCTCTAAATATATGTCATGATACATTTGATAAATAACTTTCAACATAGGGATGCATGAGAATGAAAAAAAAACTGTGGAAAATTTACACCATACAAAACAATTATGAAAAATGCGGCCTGTAAACGAACGTTGTTTAAGGTAAACGGCAGTGCTTTGTTTCGATATGAACAAAGATTTTTCAAGTAATGTTGAAAATAACTTCAAACACATTTTAAACATTTGGAAGAAATTTTATGGTTATATATTTATATATTTTTGAAATATTTCAGAAAAACATTCTTGTGAAACATTATGAAAATGTTTCTGTGACCATACATTTGAAGTTTTTTAAAACATTTTTCATACTGTTATTGAAATGTTTTTTGAAAATATTTTATCTTATGCTTTTATAACGTTTTCAAAAAACATTCCGTAGAACATTTTAAAAACATTCCAAAATATTCTGAAGGAAATGTTTAGGTCTAACATTTTTATAACATTTCAGTAAAATGTTTTCTACAAAACAGTCTAGAAACATTTCCGTAACCATACAAAAAATGATTTTTTAAACCATTTATAAAAATGTTTTCACTTCATTTTTAAAAACGTTTTAAAAATGATTTAAAAACATTTCTGTGCTAGCTGGGTAGTTTCTTTGATAAAAAATAAAAAATATTAAAATTTTGAAAAATTTCCGGAAAAGGGCAATAAGTCCAATACTGGTATTCAGATTTTCTTCAAAATTGCAGGGCGGATAAATCTTGCCATGCTGATCACTTTTACTCTAGTCAGATTTTTTTATCTGTAACGGTTTTAGAGTTATTTGCCAAAAACAGCAATTTACCCCCTATGTGCTATTTTTAGTAACAGCAGCCATGTTGTTTGGTCCTCGGACTCATCGGATATAATTTTGAAACAAGATACCCTGATAAAGATTCAGGCCAAGTTGGGTTAAAATTTGTTCAGTGGTTTCAGAGAAGAAGATTTTTGAAAAAGTTTACTACGGACGGATGACGGACGCCAAGTGATGGCAATAGCTCACATGACCCATCTGACTTTTTGCAGATTCTTAGCACATTTTTTGCTCTTTTTGGAAAAATTCCTTTGCTCGGTGTTCAAATTTCTGCTACAACGTATATTCTTTATATAATGTTTATAAATGATGGGTTTGCTTTTTGTACTAGGTAAACGATAAATACACAAAATATGACTTTGTGCATTTTCATTCTAAAATGATCGTGGGGGATGAGGTGACGAAATTTATGATTGTTAAGGATTAAGGTTCTGCTAAAGTCAAAATCTAGGACAGGAAATAAACATAAAAAATGCCTATATTTATGAAACTACAATGCTTTAAATTCTAATATGTTCTTCTTAACATGCTTTACATATAAACACGTTCTTATTTGTAAATAAAGATTAAATAACAACATTGTAGCCAAACCGGTTTTGAAGATAAATACCCTATTTTCAAAAAAATCAAGCGCATTAAGGACTGATTAATTTAATTAAAACTGGTATGGATGGATACTTTAACATCTAATGCAGTGCAGGCGGGCAGTGGTTTGATCCAAATATGTGTATTTAAGCGAAAATCAGCAAACTTCCGTTTTGTACCTTCCTTTTTCATCAATATTTTCATGCATTTATACAGAAAACGGACAGAAACTCGAAATAAAAAGAGAATTTTACAAAATCAGCACCAGCTTGTACTGCATTAGATCATCGTGTATCCATCCATACCATTTTTTTCTTAAAATTAATCAGTCCTTAGGGTGCCTGATTTTTTTTTAAAATAGGGTGTTTAGTATCAAAACTGGTTTGGGCACAATATTGTTATTTTAAAATTGTTTACAAAGTAAAAAATGTTTATATGTTGAGTATGTTTTTATTATGATTTAAAGCATTGTAGTTTCATAAATACATGCAAAAATAGATGTAAGTTGAGTGTCCTAAGTTTTGACCTTAGCAGAACCTTGAGCTTAACCATGATTGTAAGAAGAAAAATGTGTTTTGTATATATGCGTGTCTTTAATTTTCTTTATTGTGCCGTGCTCGTGTTATGTCTTTGTTTCTTTGTTTTTCCAATGGTGCCATTGTCCTTGGTTTGTTCGTTTAAGACTGGCGGTTCGGTTTCACTTACTATATTCAGCAATATTACGATGATATCAAAAATCACATTATACAACGCATGATGATAATTTCAAGTATTTTCAAAAGTGCAGTAGTGTTTATAATTGCATTGTTCTTGTTACCATGGGAAGCATATGAATATGTATATTCACTATAGAATCAAAATGTCGGATTCCGTAATTCATGTCGTTTTTGTCTATGGTCTCGAAAAAGCTTCAAACTTAATGTTTCCAATTAATTCAAATGAAATTCTATTGATCTAGAATACTGGAAAAGCTCTTAAAGGGACTTTTAATTGAGAAAAAAAATGTTTATCAGCATTTCATTGAAATTTGTGTTATGAGCGTGATTTATGTATGCTCTATATACATTTCAGTTATGGTGTAATCGTGCTTGAGAGAATTTCTCATATTGATGCACTAGCATATCTTAAATTTGACATTTTTATTATCTTTTTAACATCAAATTATTATTCTGACCACATGTTTGTTGTGCCCACATCTCATGATTTTATTATGCCAAGTTTTCTTACTTTTGACTCTATGAGTGCCTTGTGTTAAAGTGTTGTGATTGTCTTCTGTTATTCTTTCGTCGGGCAACGGATGACAGCGATTGTACACTTTGCCAGCTAATTTTATGTCTGTTGGGAACACCGCATTCATGAATGATAAGCATGGCTTTACTGTTGCTCGACAATTAGCAATGAATTCCACTCAAGCGGTGCTAGGGGCCGTCTTGAACTGATTGAAGGCCTTATGGTTATTTCAAAATGAAGAACAACAATAAAAGCTTTGTTCCATTGCTTTATATTAACATGTATTTGTAGAGGTTTGTCACATATGCATTTACTCCATGTCCCTTCATTTTTTTATTTTAGGTCTCAATTTTATTTTTATTTTTTATGAGGCACACCAACTCTCCTTGGATAGAAAATAACACAGAAAATCAACATCTAAATCTAAATATCTTATTTTTTTATTAGGCTTAAACACTGAAAGAAATACGTGCATGAGTCTTTGAAGCAGTCAGTGTAAAATGAAATATAACATCTGATATTAAAATAGGAAGAAGACAATAGTTTCTAGAAATGGCCATGAAAATGATAAACAAAAACACGTGTGCACAAAAATAACCCTGAGTCATTCCCATTTTTAGTCGAACTTGAAGGGTATGGTTGGTAATTCTTGATAAACTACATTTCTGCATATGAAGAGACGTTGTGCAAAAATGTTAGAGAGAAATCATGCACATAAATAAGAAGAATTTTTAAAAAATGGCCAGTGTAATTTTACTGTTTATTCGATTGTGTTCTGTGCTTTGCCTTGACTAGAAATATTTCTAATGTGTATTTAATCCATACACTTCTGTCACTCTGTTTTATAATTATCCGGTGAAAAATAATTTGAAATATAAAAACAAAAATTCCAATTTCAATTTTTTATAGTCGGCATCATGAACTTGTTGATCACTTTGATATATCCGTGTCACAGATGTGCACAGACCTTCCCCATTGACAGTTTGATTTGTTACTTCTACGTTTACCGAATTAGACTTCTACTGGACGTGACATGTGTTTCATAAGAAACAAGAGATGCTTACATCTTCCGGTGCACCTGGCTTCGGTATCAAGAACTGTCTTATGCTTAATGTTCAAGTTTCAATTATCTGCAAAACAGAATTTTTTCTTGATTTGGGGATCATGCATAATCTTAGAACGGCTTCTATCAGTTTGAAGCTATTGTCTTGGAAAGCAAGGCTAGTAGTCTAAATTTCATTACCCCGGGACCTGCTCTCACCCTTAGCTTTTGTTTGGGTACACGAGTTGTACTTATATTTGTGTCTTAATTTTTCTCTTTTTAATCTAAAATTTGTTGTCTTTGTAGTACTGATTTTGCTAAGTTTTTGGACTAATCTCTTGGATTGACGGTTTGGTTGCCTACTTACTCCAAAGAAGGTACCTTTTTGTTGCTTTGATGATTTAAAAAAAAGTAAATAGCTGATTTTAAGAAACTGATCTTTTTAATTACAAACTAAACATCAATTTTCCTCTTTTTCTGTTTAAACAAGTAGCATCGTTTGAAAAATCGTATTTATGTGATATTGAAAAACCCAGAGTACCAATGCAAAATCCCAGCTTAGGGCAAATATTCGGTGTCTTTCGAAAGGGAAATTTTCAAAGAACCCAATAGTAATCGGGCTAGTTCTGTTTGAAATTCCCTAGTTATGGGTACTATCAACAGGTCACCATGGTGAGACATTGGTTTAGGTACACAAATCGAAAACCAAAGAACCGTCTTTTAAAGGAATGAGCTATTCAAAGGGAGATTTGACATTTTCCAATAATAAAAAGTATGGTAAATCTCCTATCTTATAGTCGAGACAACGCAAAGTATTGTCTACTGGGAGCGCAAAACTCTCGGGGAAAAGAACGTAACAATCCATCAGGATAAATGCATCGACATTGTGATCATAGATACCTTTTAATGGCCCTGGATGGCCATTTCGAATGAATTCCTAGTCCGCAGCGCAGTATATATATATATATATTTTTGTTGATTCCAGTGGGATTCGAACCCCCTCTGTCAAGGTACTAAGGGTTGAGAGTCTGCCACGCTAACCATTACACCACCAATTCCATGTTCAAAATACGGTTAATTAATATACTTAACTCTCATATTACGTGTCAAAATAAATTTGCAGCTCACTCTATTTTACATCCCTTGGGTCTCCCACAGAGATGGCGTGGGCAGTGTAATTTGTCTGTAATATCTGTGCATTCGAAGAGCAGCCAAATCCCTCGGTGGGAAGGCATTCTCGATATTCATTTCTCTAATTCTAACCCTGTTGGGTTCCTACGATAGACCGTTATATATATATATATTCTCTTCAAGATGAAGAACAAGAATAAAAGCGTTGTTCCAATGCTGTGTTACCATGCATTTGTAGAGATTTTGTCTCATTTGCATTTACTCCATATCCCTTCATTGTAAATATGTTCAATAGGACCGAGATATTTTGGCGATTGACAGATGCATCTACGTGAATGTGCAGATAAAATCGTATATGTAAGTTACCATGGTGACATAAAAATTCGTCAAATGGGTTCTTACTATCCCAGAGCACTATCTCATACTTGCCGTGTTTAGATTTCGTTCGTTCGTGTTTTTGGTTTTATTTCCTTTTTAATTCAGTTCTTTGTGCTTGCCTTTTTTTTGGTTAAATTTAGTTTTCCATATATATAAAGACATAACTTATTATATATATTTGTGGTGTGTTTATTTTTTATTTGTTTTAACGTTCTAAAACATATTCCCTTACTTGAAACATCCGTTTAAGTTTTTTGTGCCTATTGCGATTTTTATTCCAAAATAAGATGCTTGTTCGAATTTCATTATTAGTTGCAGACAGAGTTTCAAAATTCGTCATATATCTATACATTAAAACCCACAAACTTTTTTTATATCTTGGCAAGCGGCCTATACTCCTTCACGATCATCCTTCACGATCATAAAAAGGTGTAACGTAATCCCTCATGATCTCAAATTGCACTTTTTAAAGAATAATCTTTTTTTTAATTGTATTTTGGAAATATATTTTTGGATACAATTTTGCACACAGTATTGTAGTTATGATTACTGTATGAACATACAAATAAATATCAACCAAATCTTTACAGTCTTGCAAAAATATGCCTTTGTTTACATTTTGTAGTCCTTGAAAATGATGATGACGATGACACCTTTTGTAAATATACAAAAACTGTAGACTTTTAAACTTTTATTTCGATACACTTCTATTAACCAAGTTAAACCATTTTGACACACATAAATATTTAAGAGAATAACTGCCCTGATCAATAAATATTTTGAAATGAAATGTGTCCTTGTAAAATTTCGCTCGATAAGCATCCCTCACGATGGTGTCACCAAATCCCTAATGATCTCTTTTCAAAGCTTAACCGCCGTTAAAATTCCTCACGATCAGTTTTATCGGCGTAACCGAATGACAGCCTTGTGCTTACTGACCTTAAACGAGTTACCGATTTCTTGGATGACAAAAAATTGGGTGAAATGGGGCAAAATATTTTACATAGTAATAATGGATAAAGTAAGAGAAATTCGAATGATATTTTCAAATTTCAAAAACCTCACCTTACTACATCCTTTAAACTGACTCGAAACATTTCATAAAAAACATGATATTAAAGTACATCTAGAATAACATTTTTGAGCAAGGAGACATATGTCATGTTGATATGAATTAATCTTATATATATATTTAAATTTTACATTTATATTGATATTTTTTATATTCAATAGATGATTTGCCAGTTACTAAAGTTCTTGTCAGTTCTAGTCAAATTTTGTGGTTTTTGGTCAAACCTTTAAAGGGGAGTAACTCCTACACCGGACAAACAAACATCAAACATGCACATTTGTTTTAAAGTACGACTTTCACTCTTAGCCAGTCTGCACAAAGTAATTTCCCTACACAATATTTGTGCTATTCTGCAGTACGTAAGCATATTTTCGAATTTTTAGTACTTGCTTAGTCACCGAGAAGACAGTTCAAGTTAGTACAGTTGTTTATTTTTTTTTACTTGAAACAAGTATCACTTTAAAGCATGGTAAGCGCTATTTGGGATTGGGTTTTGAATTATGTTGCTGACTATACGTCTGCTTTAGGTTAAACGTTCATAACTTTTGATTAAAAATGCTTTATTTTTTGGTTGGTTTTCACAAACAGGGAACCATTCTGTCCCCTTGAGATTTTTCAAAAAATTCCTCCCTTTTGGGTTTTGCTAAATTCATTCTGTTGATTGTAGAACTGGCAAATGGTCTATTTTAAGTTAATATCATGCAAGGACTCTATTTATAGGAAATACGCATTTAACGCTTTTATGGGCTATTATTGGAATGGTGCCAATTACTCTCTGTATTTTTTACTATTAGGCATACTCTATAATTAATTATGCAATTTGGTTTTATATATTTCCAGAAGTCCATTATTAGTACTAATAATGGACTTCTGATTTTTCTTATTGCACTGGTCATAATGATATCATTCCATAACGAATTTTACCTTTAACTTTTTACATAAATGTAAACGGCACTAACTTTTGTATTTCCTTAAAACGGTTAACATACATTATTACAAAATCTTATAGATTTATAGAGTAACTAATCGGGTAACAATCTACTTATATCAATACCTTTAACGTATTATTTTTTGCCCTCGGTAACTAAATTTTGGAACGATTTACCATATTAAATCCTGTAATTCAATATTTTCAGGACCAAAATTATTAATCATAAATTTTATACAATTATACAGGAATCAGAGTATAACAAATTCTACACGTTAGTTTGCTAAAAAATTCATTTATAAGCACTTATCAAGTAATTACTTATTTGTCAGAAACTTCGTTGACTTCAAAAATTCATTAGAAATAACTGGTCATTATCCATGCCCTCTCTATTAAAAAAATAGACATGATTTATCAACTCCGTTGGCAGGTCTTCCTATAAATTTCTATAATTGTCAAGTGAATTGTCAGGTAATCAAAACATTGATGTATTTCACCTATCTCATTTTCTGTTTGATATACAAAACATAAACGGCAAATTTATCTCATAGTTGCAAAGATAGTAAATATTTGAAAGGCAATAAAAACCTTAAAATAGGAAAGCAAACTCAAGCCAAGGTCATAGCCTTGCAAAATGAAAAAGGGCTACTGTAAATGATACTGCAATATTTCTTTTATAAATGTTAAAAAATGGATAACAGGAAACGCCTACAATGGCTGAAAATTATAATTACATGGGAAGTACACAAGAAAAACAAGTATAAGACAAAACACAAAACAAGACAACGATAGGAACTCGGGACAGCCCGGACCTGGTACCGGCACTCGCAAAAGCCAGCGGTAGGGTTAAACCGGTTTATGGGTACCCAAACCTCCCCTTTATCTGTCCCGTTTCCCTATAGTATATATAAGTTCACATCAATGGTTCGATATTTTTGCTAGATAACACAGTTTAATGGACAACATTAATACTATTTTAATGTAGCAGTAATTACCAGGAAGGCAGTTAGATCCATCCCAAAATGTGTCGTGAGCACATTTCTGGCATACATTTCTTATACAGTGCAAATTATCAGAACATTGCTGAGTTGAGGTGCAGGTTTCGTTTATCTTCTTATCTAAAACAACAAAAATAAAATTTCATATTTCGGCTTGCAGTTCTGGTCTCTTTACAATGATTAGCGTTGGTCCCTTATATTTTCATAATAAATTCTCCATATGTTATTATACAGACAGACAAACATGTTTTAAAATAACTGAAATGAAAATATTCAGCGTATTAAAGTGTTTCTTGGCGTTCTTTAGTTGACAACCTCAACAGTAAGCATTTTTTTCATGCAGGTAAATTACGTAATTAAAGTATATATACAATTAGTAGGCCTAGAGTACAACGAATGTCGATGTTTTTTACATACATGTTCATCTTGCAGTTTGAGTGACACACACAAGCTAATTTTGTCAAAACAATTATTGTATTGTAATATTATCTTTGGTTAATTATCGTACAAATCTTGGATCCTCTGTCGGTTAACTCTAAAGATTTATCTTTCGCGGGCTTTAAGATAACCACAGACTTAATATCAACTTAATATACTCTACAGAAAACTATAGGTGTAATAGAATCCGTATTTTTTTTTCAGAACATAAAAACTACCAATTTCTAAAATTGTGATTAATGAACTTTGACCAAGATTTTATAGATATCTTCATAATGTTGTTTTAATATTGATGATGAATACTGTTTGCTTTTAAATTATAAAGTTATTGAACAAAAAATAAAAAAAGAGATATTAGAATTCATACATTCTAAAATTATCCCCAATCTATAATCTCATTTTAAATCCAAACTCAACCCTTTTCAAGACAGATTATGCATGCACTCTTCAAACAATCTGTTGAATTCATATAGGGTCCATTCCTTTCAGAAAGTTCTCTTTAAGGAGTAAGATTCTCAGAAAACTTTTAAATAGAGTGAAAACGTTTGCCTTTTATTTCAAAAAAGCTTTGCTAATGGAACAACATAATTAATATTTTTTTTTTAAATTCATTAAAAAGCAGATTTGAAATGTAAGACGTCAAAATTTTGGCGTGAAACCCTTCTCCCCGGAGTTTTTATTAATATTCCATAAATGGGGCTCACTCCTAATATTGTTAATATCAACGATTTCTTGAAACCTTTTTAATTGATAAAGCATTGTACCACGGTAAAAGAAATATGTAGGTCCGTGTGATTTTAACGGAAATGCACATCATAGTGCAGTGACCAGCAAGGGAAATTTTCAACTTTAATCAACCACCTTACCACACGGCTAATTTTTGCTTTTATATACAGGACTGATCCGCATTGACTTAGGCCTGTCTTAGAATACAGAAGTTGTGCAGTGTTGAGATACACCGGATAATGGGACAAAACTTGAACATTTCCCAAAATCATTTTTGTCATTGAAATTACTCGCTTGAAGTAAAAACTTCATCAATTCATTGTTTTCTTGTAAAATAATCATCTTCAACTATAAGAAAATTACCACGAATATGTTGGTTGTTAATAGATAAGTTATTAAAATCATTTCATATAAATTACAACCCCCTTTTTTTACCTAGTATCACGTTCATGTCCTGACGTGTTTTCAAAATGGCAAAATATACGATTGTTTATTTAAGTTTTCAATTCAAGCATATCGTTTGATGTTTTTTGGAAAATCTGAGTGGAATAGGGCTTCCAGAACAACAGAAAAAGCAAAACTATGAGTAGTTATTAATATAGAGATTGTTTCAAAATTCATAACTATTTACAAACAGGTTCATTGTTAAAAAAACAATATGAAAATAGAGCAAAACAATATAAAACCACTCTGTATTTGCAAACACAGCCTAGTTTGACAAAAAATACTCGATTCAATTTTGTAATGAACTTAGGGTCCATTCCTTTATCACCAAATAAGTCATCGAGTCAGTACTCAATCTGCATTTTGGCTTTTACAAATTGGGACTAAGAAGATGACTATCTTTATCGTTCCTTTCAACATCATCATCATAATGATCAATATTATTCAGTTCTTTGCTTTCCAACAATTCATAATTTGTTGGTAACAGAAATGGTCTTGTTGCATTAGTATTTCATTGTCTTGATACAACATGGTAAAAGTATAATCTGTTTGAACAGGGTTTTTGCCATTATTGTAAGCTCTTTACGTCAGTTCACTGTTTCATTTGTGGTTTCTATAAATTTTATTCTTTAAACTACACTAAAGAGACATGGAGTGTGGAGTGGTGATAAAACCATTAATGCAACATTTAACATTTAAATATTTGTTGTCAGCTTAATTGTGCGTCTAGTAGAGCATCATAAGCTCACTAAGTCCAATAGGCTGCTGGCAATGGTTTAAATCCAATTTTGAGAAATTGTTATGTTTCGAGTTTAATACTGTAAACGCTGAAATTTTCGCATGGGGATAATTTTTAGTGCAGTGACCAACTCTTAAAAAGTCGCTCAATTACTGACTTTAATCAACCACCCCACCACACGGCTAATTTTTGTTTTATTGAAGAGTAACATTACTTGCATTGATTCTTGCCTCTCTTAGAATACAGAACTGGTGCAGTATTGAAATACAGGGCTTAAAGGTACACAACCTGAACTTTTTTTAAAAATCATTTTCTATCATTCGAATGGCTCTTTTGAAATAAATAATCAATGAATGAATTATTTTCTCTCAAAAAGTTACCGTCAATGACGGTGTAATAGTCTCTAAAGCATTGGTTATGATATGATATGGACAACCCAAACTGAAAATGTCTTCTTCACAACGATCCCCCTTTTTGTAATGCACCACAATTGTAAGTCTTATTTTCTCAATAGAAAAGGCAAACGTATATATGTTTTGTCAAAAATTTCCGAAGAATTATATTTTTTGTACATTTTTGAAAAATTTGAGTACAAATGTGTCTTCTAGATCAATAGGATTAAAAGACGGAACGTGATTAGTTAAGACAATGGACTGGGGTATTTTAACACATATATATTTGATTTACACAAACAAAATTCCTGTGTTCACTTTGCCTAATCGCTGGTTCATGTTTCTGATAATCTGACAAGCCAACGATTCATACTTATTTTTATCACGATGCTATTAAATGTAATCAGATACCCCGATTAATCTAATCCTGCTTTCTCATAATCTAGAAACAAACTTTTGAAAGACATCCACCTGAATATTCCTTTTAACATGGACCATAAGGTCTTAGTATCAATCAGTAAAAACCCATCGGGTTTACGCCATCTGGGTTATAACTGCTATATGTCACAATATATATCCCGCCCGGACCAATAAATACTGCATTTCAAACCTAGTTTCTGTAAAACTGGACCTTGCTTAAAAAAAATGACATTTGTAATTGGAATCTTCATAATTTCAGCATCGTCATGATAGAAATCGTCGATTCAGTAAGTTTTTGGCAATAACACAAGAGCAGCATACTCAGAAGAGGGATTATAATCACTGCCAATCAACACAGCATAACTGGTGCAATAAAAGAAATGACTGACAAAACATGAACCAAAGGCCGTAAAACAGGAATAGGAATATAATTTGTCGCCCGTAGGAAGTATCTAAAGTTTTGTAAATTTTGTTGAATACTACGGAATATCTCCCTCATGCAAAGCTCTGCCCTTTGCTGATTTGGCTTTCCATTTAGATCATATTTGGTTATTTGTTCTTTATCAGTTTTTAAACATCTTTGACTTTTTGATCTTTCAAATGTTTAGATTTACATGTATCTGCACTGAAGAGACAAATTTTGTCGAAATGGCCAAGTGCAGAAACTCAATTGGTATTTTGTAATTTGTTACAACTTGATTGATGCCACTACTGGTGGACTGTTAGTCTCAACCCCCAGGATATTCACCAGCCCACTAGTAAGCACTTCGGTGCTTACCCGAAAACCAATTTTATATAAAAACAATTCTTAATTTTTGTAAATCTTGATCGAAACTTAAGACTCTCCCTCTTGCAAAGGTCTTCCCTTAGCCGATTTTGGCTAAAAAAATATTTGGTTATTTGTTCTCTGTCAGTTTTTAAACATAATTTGAGTTTATGGTCTTCCAAATGTTTAGATTATATCTGAACCGAAGAGGCATACGTTTTCGAAATGACCATATACGAGACTAAATTTACAGTAACTTCGGTATTTTGAATGCAAACATGTCCTAAAAGAAACAAAAACAAGAAAGAAAAACACTCGTAAGATTGTTCATCCTTTCTATTGGTGAACAAGGAATCATATATCGTGATTGAGGTGAATATCATTTAGCAAACTACAATTTAGACAATAGTGTAGTCATTGAAGACAATTTAGCAACAACTATAGAGAAAAAAAAGATTCCTTCGGACAAAACATGAGGATGAATGCTTTTATATCAACAAGTTCTGATACAAAAGTCAAAACTAATAGGTCAAGACAGGTATTCGGCTTTGCTCAACATGCTCAAATCGAATATGCTTCAGTTTATCAAAAATATTGTAAACTTGGAACTTTCGCGGGGTGTTATTTTTCTCGATTTTGTTGAACACATTTCACAGGTGGTAATTATCGCGCCTAAAGCTTTTCGACTCGACAGTTTTATTTGTTTTACATATAACACTTCAAAAATTAAACGATTGGCGTGGGGGAAATTTTTGCGAATTTTTCTTGACCGCGAATATACCGAAATATCATTAGACATTTGGCGGGAAATGGATTTCTGGATATTTTCCCTTAGTTTAACGTTGGGACCATTTTTTGTCTAATGTCTAGGAAGTTATATCAAGAATTTTATGAAAACTTGTCAGGTGTTTTATTTGACCTATAGTAGACATTCGTGAAATAAAAAGCAGAGTTCATTGTGTAAAATTCTTTAAGAATTTGAAATGGAGGAAACCCGACGAGTTCCGAAATCGGACATAGATTCAAACATTTGATGAGTGGGCCACCTTAATTCCTTATATACCTTAAAGTATATGAAAATATAATTGGAAGCTGATTTCTTTTATTTTCTATTATATGCATTTTAAAATTTCCTATGACCATGAAACTATGATCAATATCCAAAAATAAACATTGTGGGGTTTTGTCACCGTTCATTGAAGATCTTATGGTGGCTTTGGGTTGTTATTACTGCCCTTTGGATCGTTCTCTTTTACACATTCCCCGTTTCCCTTTTTTTCTATTTTACCTTGTTTGAACGGATAAAGCACAAGTATATGGAATGCTTCTGAAAACTAAAGCTTGTACTCCCTTTATCATGTTCTATACGCTTCATTATAAATTGTATGCTGTACACATGATATGTTTTGTACTGCTGTGACCCCAAGGATATTGAAAAAATTATTATAAAAAAATATCAAGACCAGGCTATTTTTCAAAGCCCCGTTGTTTTCTGAAAGAAATAAAGTAAATAGAGAAAAATATGTTGAATATATACGTTACCTTCACATGTTATATTTAAGTTACAGTTGTCTTTATCACTGCAACATATCTCACAAAGCAAATGGCGACCGCTGGTTGATCGTCGTTTTCCATAATGTGTCGTACCACCATTCAAACATAACTAAAACATTACAGAAAATTGTTGATGACTTAAAATGAGTTCTTAAATGAAAGAGAGGTACTTTTATCTTGTTTATCGGGACAAGCCTGTGAATGTAATAAAAAGGGATAACAGGAAACTTATAGAATGGCTAAAAACTTACAATTACAACTACATGGTACAATCTGCCAATAGTGGCATAGCTAGGAGGAAGCCAAAACAAGGCTTTAACATCATTTTGTCCAAAAAAAAAGATATAAATAAAAAAATAAACGAAAGCGTCTCTCTCTCTCTCTCTCTCTCTCTCTCTCTCTCTCTCTGAATACGGTTATGAGCCTGTTTTACTCCCACACATATGTTCTATCTGCCCCTAGCAGACGAATCTTTTGATCATGCAGAGGCGAATGCCAATAAGACTTGTACCAAATCTGCTGAGTCTACAGCTACATCAAATGAAGTCGCAAGTAGTACCAATAAAACTAGTGATGATTTACAAAGCAGCCCTACGATTAATTCCTAATCGGCAAACTCGCTTCACCGTCCTAGATACCCTGACATTTGACAGCTTTCCATGATGACTTGAATAAACATGATGTTAAAATTCAATTTTAACAGCAAAATGGGAAGATCCTATTTTTTTTTATTTTCCATCAAGGTATGTTCAATTATCAATATTGAATGACAAAATACAGAAGATACTGCGAATTTAGTTTCTGCAAGTAGTTATAGGTTATGCATATCCCGTGGCCGCCGCTTTGCTTCGCCCACGGGATATGCATAACCGGTATAGGGTTATAGAATAACAAAAAGTTTTAGCACCCCACCAAAAAAATTTGAGAGCCGGGAGTACACCGAAAAGAAAAAAGTAACACAGAAAAAGTGAGAAAAAAATGACCCCCCTATTACTGGGTAATAAACAATAAAGAAAAATAATGATATGAATTACCGGGTAATACACAATAATGAAAAAATATTAACATACACACAAAAAAGAAAATTAAATTATGAATTACCGAGTAATACACAATGAATTATAGAGATAACTCTGTCGTGAAAGTTGTATTACCGGGTAATAGTCAATAAACGGTCAGTTTATTATGTGTTACTATGTAATACTGACGTCGCATTGATTTTTGTTCCTTGTGTGTAAATATATAAATAGCTAATACACAATACGCTTGGTTTGTCATTTAAATTGGAGTAGTAGTCTATTTAAAACTCATGTCCTAGTAAATAGTATACAGCATATATGATATGTAATAAATATAAATTATTAATAAAGAGCTAGTTTATTATGTATTACTATGTAATAGCCAATACTTTAAGAATTTAAATTCAATAGGTGAATAAATGATGAATCGATCTTAGTAACTGACTTCAAAACAAACATGTAAATATTTATAGTCGTTGTTAAGTTTATATTGATCATCGACGTAGTTTACATTAGCTACAACTTTTCGCAAGGAAGAACTTTTTGTTAATAAAAATGGCAAACGAGATATTGAATAATCTAAAGGAATATTTATTTACAACCTACCCAGAGGATATTTTTATTAAACAGTTTTTTATTGAATATTTAAGAAAAATTGAGGAAAATAAGCCTGTGCTAAAACGGACACGTAGTTTTGTGAAAAGAGAAGTTAAAGACAAATTGCTTAGTTTATATTCCGAGGAACGTAAAATTGAAGGAGAAATAAAAATTAACTTGGAAACAGAAGAAGATTGTATAAAAACATTATATTTCTTAGAGCAAGCAATAAGAAGCAACAAGAGAGAAATAATATATAAATCTGCATTGGAAGGAAAAGTAATTAATCACCTAAAGGAAAGAAAGAAAGGAAATATTGGTGTTTTCCTGGCACAAAATGGTATTAAATTTTCAGTGTCATACTGTTATTCACTAATAAGATTATTTAAGCTTGTTGAAACACACACAAACTTACTTAAATGCGCCTGTGATATCAAATTCATTATGAAGAATATGAAAGTGATAAAAGAAATATGCGAGGAAATGGGCTGGTAAAGAGATGTATTACCAGGTAATATTCAATAAACTATGTGGTTTTAAATTAGTATTTGCGGTGGATTAGATGTATTACGGAAATGACTTTAACGGAAGTCACGTGACCGGAAGTGACGCCAACCGGAAGTATGAGGTGAAGTCAGGAATGTTGGCGGGAAATTTAAATGTATGAAATCAACTGCTTTTACAATTTGATTTTAGTATGTATTATTGTTTTTTTATTTCTTGTCTTTTTGTAATAAAGTATTTTTAATGTCAAATGAAAATTTTGTTTAAACTGTAATTAACAAAATAATACCCTTAAAAATGAAGCAACCAACAGCCCCAGATTTACCATTATATCCAGAATTACCAAAAGAAGATGGACAGAATTATAGATTACAAAAAATATCAGAAATAGAGAAAACATTGAAAAATGAGAAAGATATTCGTAAATCATTATACAAAAAATATAAACGAGGAGTTAATGCAACGGATGGTGTAGACACGACTTTAATTTCAGTTTCTGCTATTTTAGCTGGTGTAGGAATAGCTTTTCCTATATTGTTACCAATGCAAATTGCAGCTGTAGTGTGTGGAGGTTTAGGTGCTTGTGTTAAACTTGTTAGACGTAAACTTACAACAAAATCAAAGAAACATTACGAAATTAAAACAATGGCAGAATGTAAACTAAATAGTATAAAAAATTTAATATCAAAATCTTTGACTGATGGGCAAATAAATGAAAATGAATTTAAATTAGTTTTAGATGAATTAGAAAAAATATAATGAAATGAAAGAAAATATACGTACAAAACAAACACAAACAAGAATGAATGACAGTGAAAGAAAGAAATTGATTGAAGAAACAGAAGCAAAAGTAAGAAGTGAATTAAAAAAAAATGGAAAATTTTCTTTAACAAAACTACTATAGTAAATGACCCTCCACCAAAATATGAATAAAAATTTTATTCTTAAAAATGGCTGAAGGAGGAGAAATTCAAATGGATACTTTTAAAGATCATAATAATGATGAAGAAGAAGAAGAAACTTCTTTTCAAAATGATATGGATGAATTTGAGAGAACTACGCAGAATCGTAGAGATTCTATTATAAATGCCGGTAGTGATAATAAAGCAATACCAAGTTTAATGAAAAAAGCTTTAACAAATGATTTGTTAAACAATTTTATAAACAAATAGAGAAAAATGAAGGATATATACCGGAATATATTGATTATTCAAAATTTGAAGTTGATAAAGATTTAACAATACTTTATTTAAAGCTTGGTGATGATAAAATTCGGCTTACTAATGAAAGAGGTTTTATTTCTCTATCTACTTTACAACAAAGACTTCGCAAAGGTGGGGCAAATAAAATAAGATCTTTGTTAATGTTAAGCGATTATACATCTTCTAAACCTAAATCAAAAACTACTGAAGTTTTACAAAATGCAGAAAATGAAATTGATAATCAAGTTATTTTTTCAAAAAATGTAACTTCCCAACAAGAAGCAGAAAAACTTTTAGAAACAGCAAGTAGTGCAGAAACATCTGTGAAAAAAGTATTTGATGATGAAACATTTAAGATATAAGCAGTAAAACGATTAAATATGCCATGGAGAGAGATTGTTGGTATATCAAAAGCATTTACAACAACGAAAGAAGGTATTAAACTTAATATAGCTAAACTAACTGAAATAGATAATGAAATAGTAGAAGAAAGACGTAAATTAGAACAAGCTAAAAAACACAATGATGCATATCAAATAAAAAGAATAAGTAATCGAATAACAGATTTGGAAATTGAGAGAAGTGGAAGACTGGAGTCAATTAATGATGATAGATATATACTACGTAACCAGGTAGATAGAATTAAACAGACAATACATAAATATTAAACGAAGACACAACATTAAGGGAAAGAATTAAAACATTATTCAGAGAACAAGGAATAACAATAGTTAGTGTTTTAACTGCTTTTGGAATGATTATTGGTGTTATCGTTGAGGCAATTATTCCTTCTGGTGGTGAAACTTATCCTTCTGGTGGTGGAAATACAAATAAAACAGATGCAAAAGATTGGATAAAAAAACAATTAAAAAATCTTGGAAAACTATTAGCTAATCTCGCAGGAAAATTAGCAGCTGCATTGCCGGGAATTATCGGTGCTATTGTGTCTTGGTTGTTAAATGCAACAAAAGACGTAGTAAATTGGTTTGCAAATAATTTATGGGCTTTACTTGTTTTAGTTGTTGGTTTATTATATGCTGCTGCAAGGGAATATTTAAAAAAATAAAATTAAATTAATAAATCTTATAAATGATTAGTCCTACAATACCTAATACAAAACTTCCAAATATTATTGCTTGTTTATTTTCTTCATGTTCTATATTCGGTTTATCTTAAACAAATTTATTAGAAGGTTTTGGAATATCATGAATAAGTTCTGGTAAAAAATTTTTTGTTTTTGTTCCATCTAATTTATCTAAAGAATGAGAAAAATGTTTATTATTTATATCATCATTAAAGCCTAGTTTTTGATCTTTTGTTGCTATTACAATTTTGTTATTATAACCAACAATTGTTGGTATTTGTAATCTCATTTCACTTGGGGACATATATAACCCAATACCATAGACATAATTAACTTTACTCCGAGCGTACTTTAGAACACGTTCATAATGTGATATCTGAGAGGGTAAATCTATGGTACTATTAATAGCATCTTGAACGTTTGTTAAGAATTGTTTTTGAGCGTCAAATCCTGTACCTATTGTTAGTATATCTGCACGTGTTTGAGATTGTGCTCCTAATAAAGCCCATACAAACGTTCTAACACTTTCATTAATACGTTCAATACCTACTTTTGTAAAACCTTCTGATTTATCTAAAATAAATGTTGTCCAAGCCATATTTATATCTATTGTATGCTTAACTGAATCGTTTATATTTAATAATGGTCCATCATTCTATATTCAGCACTTTGTTTATAGTATTGGGTAAAACTAACTAAACCATGACCAGCTTTTTCTAATTTTTGTCTCCAATCTGTATGAGGAGAAATTTGAAATTCATTACATATTTTTTGATATGCTGCTTTATCATAAGGATTTTTGTAATAACAGAGAGAAGAATCAGTTGGTAAAGGTGATTTAAGTTCTTTTAAGATTCTGGCAATACAATAATATAAATGAAACAAATAAACCGTTTGGGTTACATTTGAAGTGTTTTTTATATGATCATCATAAGAAACACCACATCCTGTACTTGCACACCAGACTGCAAAGTTTAATTGACATTGCCACCAATCAAACGAAGAATGAATCCATGTATTCCATGGTTCGTTGGTGTGTAATGGTGGGTTTTGATATTTTTGAAATAAATTGGGAAAAGTTGTTTTAAAGTTCTCTTTTTGATTTACAAATATTAATTGATTGACAAGGATTATATCTTTTTCAGAATATTTAGCGTGAGGATTATACGATGCATTAGGATTATATTTAAATTCTTTCTTCATTTTTTACGCTAAAAATGTATCATACTATTTCAAATATTAATAAAACAATAAACTTACAACAATATATTGATAACAAAGATGGTAACAAACGTATTGGTTTAAAACAAATAACATATTGCGTAGGTTGGTATAATATTTTAAATAAACATCGTTTAAAAAAAATTGGGGAGAAACAACCTATAAATATTACAGACGGTTATTATAGTTTTCAACAAATAGCGGATGAATTTTCAAAAGAAAATATTAAATTATCCGTAAATGAAACAAATGGTATTGCTTCTTTAATCACACCTTTTGAATTTAAGATTAGTAAAAGTTTAAAAAATATGTTTGGATTTCAAAATAAAAATATATTTGAAATACTCGAAACACATTATGGAAACAAACCCGTAGATTTTGCTATTTATAAATCATTATATTTACATTTAGAACAAGTTAGCACTTATCATAATTATCTTGATGGTGAGCCGAGTACATTATTAGCTGTTATTCCAGTTGAAAATAAAGAGTTCGGAGATGCTATAACGGTAAAATTTGAAAATCCAGATTATAAATATTTAGTAAATGGTAATATAACAGAATTTAAATTAGAAATTAGAGATGAGGATAATAACATGATAATTACCAATTTACCAATTAATTGTGTCTTAGAAATTATCTAAGGGTACCGCTACGCTAATAATTTACTTATTAAAAATGAGTATATTTGGTGTTACAAAAACACGTAGATGCATCGGAAATATTAAAAATGAAGAACGAGCTTCAAGTAATGGAAATTAATAATATTTTATTATTTAACAAAATTCAGGAAATAAAAAATATGAAGAACGAGATTGAAGTATTGAATACTTATCATAATTTATTATACGATAAAATTGAAAATATAACAGACAGAAAAATAATAAATATATTTGCTGGAAGTTATGGACCATTGGTGAGTGGTCAATTGTTTAATTTTGGTGTTGGTGGTAGTGATTTTGTAATAAACTATCCAGGTCAAATATTAGGTCTTAGTTTAGCAAATTTTAAATCAAACAAAGATTATGTATCTTCCATAGTAAGTGTTAATGGTTATAAGAAATTTGATTATGTAATAAAATCGGATAAAAATTTTTATGAATATGTTAACTTTAAAAAACCTATAAAAGTTGAGGCCAGAGACAGAATAAGTTTTATTAATGAGACTGATAATTCTGGATGTCTCAATACTCTAGTATCAGCGGTAATTGAATTATTTTTATAAACTCATTTTTAATCCTTAAAAATGTCGGCTTACGGAGAAAAATTAAATCCTTACAGAAAATTAAGAGAACCTCATGCTGCAAAAGGTATTCGTCAAAGTGTTGTAATAACTAATAATCCTTCAACTATTGATAAAAATCAACAGTTATTAGTAAGATTTCCTAATCTAAGTAGTAATGATGTTATTGTGCCCGGAACAACAAGGTTAGCTTTTGAATTAGAAATTGAATCTAAAAATGCAAACTCTACAATATATCAAAACCTTGGAAGAGCAATAGTTAAAAAAAACAATAATTAGAATAAGTGGTAATGAAGTTATGTCAATAGAAGATAGTGATATTTATCATTGTTATGTTGATTTGTGGAAAACTACAACTGAACGTGAAAATATGGCATATCAGGGAATTGGTACTACAAATATGTTAAAACATAGAATTGGGGCAGGAGATAAAACGGAAAACGCGGAAGACCAAGACATAGCAGATGCATACAAAAATAGATTTTGCACTCCACTTGACTTTGAACTATTACAAACACATATGCCTTTTTATCAATCCGGCCTTGGTGATAGACTTGAATATGAACTTACATTTAATGATTATAATAAAGTAACCGATTCAACAGATGAAGATGCAAAATATAAAATCAAAAACATTAGTTTAGAATTTGATATGGTTTCTAACCCTGAATTAGCAAGACAGATAAAAGAGGAATTTGATGGTAAAATGGTTATCTTATATGACAGAATATTAAGACACCAAAAAATAACCAAAAATAAATCTGATACACTCTGGAACATTAATCTAAATGTCCCAGCTAAAAGTATGAAAGGTATTCTGATGTTATTCGAAGACCCTGAAAGAACAAACACTGAAACTTATTATAACCCTAAAATAACAAACGTAGAAATGACAATAGAAGGTGCTCCAAATCAATTATACAGTCAAGGAATGAAAGCATATCAACATTGGGATGAAATAAATAGATTCTTTGCTTTAAATTCAAAACGAGATAAAGAAATAAATATACTTGCAAAAAATTTTAATTTATCTGATACAACATTAAAAAAAATATCTTTCAACTAATTATGCATTATGTTCAACAGATGATAACTCATTACATGGTTCAGGTAGAAGAATTGAAAATGCCTCTGAAGGTATTACAATTCAAATAACAAAAACAGCAGGAGCAGCTAATAAACCAATAAATGTTTATATTTATGTTATACAAGACGCACAAATTAATTTTGAAGATGGATGATTTAAAGAAGTAAATTATTAAGCGAACAGTTTATTTTATTTATTAAAAAATGGAGTTACCAAAATACCCTCATTGCGCTATTATTTGTGGTCAGACCGGTTGTGGAAAAACAGAATTTGTTCTTGATTTGTTAGAAACAAAATATTATAAAGTGCTTAAATATATTGTTATACTTTGCCCAACTATTCAATGGAACAAGGCATATAAAAATCGTGAGTGGATTGGTGATGTTAGAAATCCGAAAACAAAAAAATTGATAATTCTTAATCATATTCTTAATAACGGAGAAGAAAAATTACAAGAATTATTAAGAATATGTTTTAAAAAATTTGCAGGACATCTAACATTATATATTATAGATGACTGCAGTGCAACAAAAGAATTAACAAAAAAAAGGGATATGCTTTCTGAACTTGCATTTTCAGGGAGACATGCTGAGCAATCAGTATGGGTAATTTCACAGAGATATAATTCTGTGCTAAAAGATATAAGAGAACAAACAAAATGGTTATGTATGTTCTACACAAAAGATAGAGACAGTTTTGATAAATGTTTAAGAGAAAATGATGTTATTCCTACTTTAGAAGAAAGAAAAATAATAAAGGAAGAACTGAAAAAAAATAAACATTGTAAATTAATATTAAAGACAGATCAACCTACTGATTATTGGGTAATTGATTAAGCGAGCGTAGAGTTTATTAAATTTTATTTCTTTAAAAATGAAGAGAGAAGAATTTGATAGATTGTTAAAAAAACAAAAAGATCACAATACACAAAAATGGACCGACATAGAAATTGATAAAATTTACAAAATCACTGATTATAAATATGTTAATACATGTTTTGGTAAGAACGTAATTTTATTTGTCGAAAATAATGGTGAAGTTTGGTGTCCTTCTCATCTTGCTGAAAAGATAGAAAACAAAGATACTCCTTTTTATGTAAGACCACTCGGGTTGAAAACATGTAAAAATAATAAAAAAATAAATATCATGCGTATGATTTAGTATTTCCAAAATAGAAAAAAACTAATGCTTAAGTAATGCTTAAGAAATGCTTAAGAAATGCTTAAGTTATAAAACAAAAAATAGCAATAAAAAAGCAATGCTATTAGAAATACTTACAATTAAAACAAACACTGCAGTATTATCATTAGTTGGATATGTTGTATTTAATTTTTTTAAATATATATTATATAAAATGAACGCTGAAGAATTATCAAATGAACATAATATTGAAAACATAGATTTTGATTCGAACGGATGTGATAATGACAAACAAGAAAAAAAACGTGAAAGATTATCAGCCGTTGTTGCTGGTGGGGGTAGTAAGCAATATCTGGGTAAAGAATTACAATTGTCAGAAATTGATACAATGACACCAGAACAAATACATAAATTATATTGTAAATATGAAGCAAGATTAAGGGCCAGTATGACCAAGACATTAGGAAACTCTTTTATTAACTTATATGTTATGGGTGTATCAAATTACTTTAATGTTGTTAATCCACCAAATTTAATGCAAGACTTAGGGGAAGATCCTTTTATCAATCACGCTTTAACTAATGTATGTTGTGAACTGTACTATAGATATGGAATGTATCTTGCTCCTTTTACTGCAATGTTAACAACAGCAAGACATATTGATTTCCAAAAAAAGACGAAAATAATGACATAAAAAATGACGAGTGAAAATTCTGAACAAGAAGGAATAAAAGAAGAAATAAAAGAATCTAGCGAGCGAAGCGAACGGTCCCCTTCTAAAAAACCTCAACAAAAAAATCCAAAACGAGTAGCCGCTGGTAAGAAAGGTGTAGAAGCAAGAAAGCTAAAAGCTGAAATAAAAAAAAAGAAGAAGAAAAATTAAAAAAAGAAAACATAGAATTAAAACAAGCTGGTGAGCGTAGCGGCCCAACAAAAGATGACGAAACTACAGATTCTTTTTATCATCTATGTCCAACAAACAAACAAAATTGGAACATATTACCATTATGTTTATCAATTGTAGTTGTTGGATTAGGATTGGTTTTTTTTATAACCAAAGTGATAAACCAGAAAAAATGATTAGAGAAATCATGTTAGGTAAAGAAAAACCAAGCGAGCAAATCCCTTTAAAAAAACAAAAAAAAGAAATTGACCCGTTTGAAATTAATTAATTTTATTTTTTAAAAAATGGGAAAAATAGAAAAAATGGATGAAATGATGGGCGGGTTAATTTTTTCAACATTCTTTTTAACAGCTATAAATAGTTTTTTTTAAATTATGTGAATTATATGAAGAATTAAAAAAGGAAAAATTAAAAAAAGAAGAATTAAAAAAAGAAGAATTAAAAAAAGAATTAAAAAAAGAAATAGAAGAAGAAACGGAAGAAAAAATAAAACATGATAAATTTGAAAAAAAAAATAGAAGAGGAAATAGAAGAATTAAAAAATTTAAAAAATTTAAAAAAATAAAAAAATTTAATATATAAAAATGGAAACACCAAAAGACGGAAAACAAATAGCAAATATGTTATATCATGCTAGAGTGGAAACATTGTTAACAGTTGGATATGCAGCAATAGGTAAAAAAGTATTTAGAAGGTCAGCACCCAAAGTAGATTTTAACATGAATGCTATTTTTATGTTATCCATTGATATACTGTTCGCAATAGCAACAAAAGACATGTTGATTAAGCCAGGCATTATACCTGCTGATATTATGAAATAATAAACAAAAAATGATTATTTTATTTTATTTTCTTAAAAATGGCAAGTGCTTTAGTATCGATGCTTGGTGGGGCAATAACAAACGCTTTGGCATTTTCTGGTAGTAATTATTTATTTTCACATATGGGTAGTGATGCAAATGAAGAGAAAATAAGACACGATAAAGCTATAGAAAAATTAGAAGAAGAAACAGAAAAATGGAATAAAAGAAGAATTCAAAGATTAGATTATATTAATAAACAATTAAAAAAAGAAAATCATGCTGTTCAAACTTTTGATGATGTTGACCAGGCAATGAGAGAATATTATAATGTTACGGGTAAACAATTAAATATACCTTCAAATTTAGATCTTAAACCAGAATTAAGTGATTTTTATACTCCATCAGAAGATCAGAAAAAAAGAGAAATTATATTTTTTGTTGGTAGTATGGCATTAACTGGTTTTGTTGCTTAGAAATTAAAATAAACATGAAATGAATGTTAATAAATTAATAATTAATATATTCTTCATGTATGTATAAATCATTTGGATTAATATTATACCGGTCTAGCATATCAGAATCAATTTTAGAAGTATTATATGGATGCATTATTTCAGATGAATCTGGTTCTTTTCTTTTTAGTAAATTAATATTTGTAGAAAAAATTTTTTTTTGTTTATCTTTGGAAGTAAATATTCCTTTACCTAATTTTTTTTCCATGGTTTATCTACTTCTGCTTCAACTTCTATATTATTATACATTTTATTAAATTCATTTGGTTTTAACATTTCTTTTTGATATCCTTTAAATGTTTGTTTTGTAATAATTTCTCCTTGATTATTTAATGCATAACATAATTTTATTTTTGGAGCTAAAAATAATCCATAAAATATTTTTCCATCACCAAAATCATTAGATAATTTACCTAAATCTGTTTCATGTAAGTAACCTTTATTTTTTAATATTTCTACGCATTTTTCTTCTACGTAGATGGAATCGGTGTCGGTATAATAAATTTCTGTTTTTTTAAATCCATCTATTTCTAAAATTACATCATTCATTATTCTTTTAGAATGAGATAAAATAAAACTTCCTAAATGTGAAGGCATTAATAATTTTGGTAAATCATCACCAATATCTTCTTCTATATAATAAAAATTATTATTAAGCTTCTCGTATTTTATTATCATCTGTGTAATTCTTTTTTAATGTTTCTTCACTCCATAAATGATTTTTAGTGTTTATTTCTTTTTGTGCCATCTTACCATAGAGTGAATTTAACAATAACTTAACTAAAGCATATCCTACTATATTTTTCCCTTTTAAACTTAGCTTTTAAAGAATACAACTCTAATACAAATTCTCTAAAAGGATTTATTTTAAAGTTTTCTTCAAATATCATACCATCAAATATTTTTTGTATTCTTCCACCACATCTAACAATCTCTTGAATATCTAAAGATGTTCAAATATCACAACATTGTCCTGTTCTTGATCTTAATACTTCTGTCCTTTTTCCTTCAAATGTTACAAAATCTTTACAAAATATTGGAGTAAAAAACATATCATTAGGATATTCATAAAGTATTTTAAATATTCCAGTTTTAGGTCTAAATGTTTGAGTATTAAATTTATCTAATATTTCCTTTTCTTCTGTTTTTTTAAATTTCCTAATTGATTCCATTCTAGGATATTCTGAGTCTAAATCTGACATTGCAGATGGATATAAAGAGTTTACATCTAATATTGTCATCATATCTTTTTTATTTAATTTGTTTAACTCATTTGTTATGTTATTAAATAATTCAGATTTGTTATCTAATTTATTATACTTATCAATTAATTTAATTATATTTTTTAATTTCTTTGGATCTCCTAAATATTTATTTAATATTTTCTTTATTTCTTCACTATTATCAAATTTTCTAATATTAGCAGCTACTCTTCCGCCTTTTATACTTTTTCTAATAAAATATCTAGTATATTTATCTGCAGAAGAATATATTTTTTCTTTATTTTGATTCATTTTATTCATCCATGTCTTAAAAGTTAAAGCTGGAAGAGATAAACTAGTCTGCATATTTAACCCTGATATATTTTCCATCATTTCATTATATAACATCATAAAACATGCTAATGATAATACATCGTTTTTTAAATATGGTAACCATTCATCTTGTTTCTCTTTATAATTATCTTTTGTTATCTTTGTAATTTCAAAATTTATTTTTCTTAAATTTTCAGGAATATTAAAACTTTTTCCCCACTTTAATAAACTATCCTTGACATGTTGCATAGTACATCTTAAAGATATTATTTGTTTAGGATAGATTTTTACTTTAATAGATTTATCTTTTTTTTTATTAGTTTTGTTGCTCCGAATTTTTTTTTAACCAATTAACCCATTTTTCTGTAATATGTGGATTTTCTAAATTCACGTTTAATAATTTACTTCCCTTCTTTAATGGGGGAGATTTAGTTAAAGGTATATTTTCAATAATTAATTCAGAATCATAACCCGATCCATTATGTGCATATAAAAGAATTTCCGAATTATAAACTTTTTCTCCTAGATATTTAAAAAAATTGTTGAATACAATCTTCACCTATGGAATATTTAACATGTTTATTAAGTAACCTATTTAATTGTTCTTCTGGAAGATTTTTTACAATACTGTTATCTTCGTTTTTTATATGATTACAAATACAACCTCGGAATAATTTTAAGTTTATTGAAGCAATAGCATACGGAATATGTTTTCCATTTTCATCTTGATAACATTCCATATCATAAACATAAGTTTGTTTATCAATATTATCATCTTTTACTCCTTCTTTATCTAACAATTTAACATATTTTACTAACTCTTCATCTATTTCTTTCCACTGTTGTTTATAATTATCTTCAATTTCTTTTATTGCTTTTCTTTTATTTT